>JAXQQM020077204.1:0-148123 GCA_034641835.2 Pinus albicaulis
GTAGCTCGGGGTGCGGTCGGTGGCTTGAGATGTATCACTCTCCCATTCTTCATGCAGCAGAAATTTGAATTTTTTGAATAACTGAGATATTATTCACCGAGATTCTCCTAATCACACACTATTTTAGCTTCATGCATAATACATAATCTCTTCTACCATTGATCATCACATGCGGAAATAAAATCAATTGCATGTATACATTAAAACCATAAACAATCACACATATGAACACGGTATTTAATGGGAAATCTTAAAGCTGAAAACCCCAACTATCTGTATATTATATGTCATGGAGATCATGTAACAATCATAGTACAAAATCTCCTCACAAGCTCTCATGCACACCCTCAATTGCTACACACTATCAAGCTAGATCTAGCAAAACACATGCTCCAATCTTTTGCCACTTGATAGCCAGCCTCTATTGCATTTTTAATGCTATGGGATGGCTTCATTAAATAGATAAACCACCTGGCTTGTACTGCGCAATCCTCATGGGATTTTCCACCTATCTGTGTGTTGCAAATAGCAACAGTATAGTCACAACTGATAGTTAACCTGCTCTTTCACCTATTTCTGCACTGGTCTCCACTGAAACTGTCCATGCACTAAAGTTAATTGATGCATTCTTTAGTTGATTAATGAGTTTATAATTAGTGAATTAATTAATAATTAATTCACACCACTCTCACTAATTGTATCAATTAGTTAAACCGAATACAAATAGCTCAACTATGTTTAGATTAGTTAAACTGAATACAACTCCACTAACTTCCTCAATCAACTCCACCAAACTCTGTCACATGAGTTCTAACTGAAGTATCCATGCAATAGCTCCCCTTAACCCTCAGGAATAGCGTAATTCCTTCTGTCAGCTCATGTGCCACATCTGTGCACTTAACTGAAGTGCTCCAAGAGAATAAGATAATGTTTATAGTCCAAATATTATTAAGAGCTAATAATATTCGACATATCTATTTTTAGACTGACAATCTAAAAATAGATTCCGCCCAATATGTCTAAAAATAGAAGTCCATCTATTTTTCCAACTTGACCAACCATCCACAAATAGCATCCTGCAACTCATAGAATATGATTGACATGTCTAAAAATAGACATAGTCTAAAAATAGACTTTGCGCTAAAAATAGCCTACAGGCCCACTTAGTGAAGGTGACTTCTTTCCACTAAGCTCATCATCTTGTTGCAATCTCAACACTCCCTCTCAACAAGATAAGGATTATCTGCCACCCCTATCCTGCCTTTGTGGTATTCGAATTTGCTCCTGGTGAGCGCCTTCGTCAAGATATCAGCATCCTGATCCTCCGTGGGAATGTATGAAAGTAACATGATCTTCCGCTGCACACAATCTCTGATATGATGATATCGGATGTCAATGTGTTTAGATCTATCATGAAATACTGGATTAACCGAGAGTTTGATGCAACTCTGATTATCACAATATATCACAGTAGGATCTAAGTGTGAACCGAACAACCCGACCAGGATCTTCCTCATCCATATAGCCTCGCATGCGGCCAAACTCGCTGCCATATACTCGGCCTCTGCTGAACTGAGTGCCACGGATCTCTGCTTCCTGCTTGTGCAAAAGCTAGCATCGACCGTCTTGAAAATCCCTCCCGGATGTGCTCTTTGCATTTGTTGGGCTCCTGCCCAGTACGCATCCGTGAAGCCACACTGACTTCACCTCATCTTCTGTCTGAAAGCACCATAATCCATATCCCGATGTGCCTCTGAGATATCTCAATACATGCTTGTCTGCCTTCTAGTAGAGCTTGGTTGGCTTAACCATAGCTTGTGAAATCTGGTTAACAACATAGCATATGTCGGGTCATGTATCTACCAGATACATAAGCGACCCCACCAACTGTCGATAAACAGTGGCATCCACTACCTCCACTGAAGTAGTATCCTCCTTCCTCCATCCACCAGGAAGAGGAGTATCAACAGGCTTGCAGCCATGCATGTTGAACTTCTCCAGTATCTCCTGGGCATACTTTCCTTGAGAAACAAATAGTCCATCACTGCGCTGCCAAATTTCCAATCCCAGGAAATAATGAAGGAGGCCCAAGTCCTTCATCTCAAACTCCTTTGCAAGATCATCCTTGCATGAGTGTATCAACAGCTCATCACCTGTCAAAATCAAATCATCTACATAAAGTACAATGATTAGCAACTTACCCTCCACCACAATCTGGTATAGGTTAGGATCCACCTCACTCTTGGAGAATCCAAGTCCGGTGAAATAACTGTCTATCCGTGTGTACCAAGCACGAGGTGCTTGTTTCAACCCATACAGCACTCTCTTGAGCCTGCACACATGCGACTCGCTGCTGAAGATATTGAAACCTTCGGGTTGCTCTATGTACACCTCCTCCTCAATGACTCCGTTGAGGAACGCAGTCTTCACATCCATCTGATGAATGTGCCACCCCATCTGCGCTGAGAGAGCAAGAATCGTCCATATGGAAGAATACCTTGCGACAGGTGCAAAGGTCTCCTCATAATCGATCCCCTCAATCTGTGAAAAGCCTCGGGCAACAAATCTTGCCTTGTACTTCTCCACACTCCCGTCAGCTGCCTGCTTCACTTTGTAGATCCATCTCGAACCCACCACTGATTTCCCTTCCGACCTCGGGACAATCTCCCATGCACTGTTTCTGACAATCGAATCATACTCTTCCACCATGGCATCTACCCATGCGGGATCCTCCACAGCTTCCTCGAAAGAGGATGGCTCTGTCACGATACACTTGCTCATAAGATTTATGTATCCAGTATACCGGTCAGGTGACTGTCTCTGTCTGCGCTGTGATGTAGGTGCTCCTACAATCTTCTCTGCATCTTGAGCCAGTCGCTCAGCTTCTGTAGTGCGCTTCCGCCCTCTGATGGTTGGCGCTGCATGAGTGGTCTCTTCCACTCCATGAACCTCATCTTGTGGCTGATCCACATCCTGAGACTCATCCTTAGGAACTAATAGCTCCTCATCTGCATGCAAGTGTGGCTCCCTCTCAAGTGAACACTTCATGGATTTCTCCTCCTGAAATTTGATATCCCGTCGCACAACAGTCTTGCGACTGTCTGGAAAATACACACGATAGTTGTGGGGCATATCAGTGTACCCCACAAATATCCCAACCTCCGCAGTCAGCTCCAGCTTCTTCCTGGCATCCTTCGTCACATGAATGTAAACAAGTGAACCAAAAATCCTCAAATGGGAAATATCAGGCCTCTTACCAGAAAACACCTCCTCGGGTGTACTCATGCCAAGTATCCTGTGAGGACAACGGTTCTGCACATATACTGCAGTATTGCATGCCTCCGCCCACAAGTGAATGGGTAGGCCCTGATCATGCAACATCGCCCGTGCAGCACCCACGATCGTTATGTTCTTCCGCTCAGCAACCCCGTTCTGCTGTGGGTTATGAGGTGCTATGAGCTCTCTTCGAATTCCTTCTGCGCTGCAAAAGTCCTTGAATTCGCCAGAGATGAATTCACCACCATTGTCGCTCCTAAGAGCCTTCACCTACTTCCCCGATTCTTTCTCAACCAGCACCTTGAACTCACGGAACTTTGAGTATGTCTCACTCTTCTTCTACATGAAGAATATCCAGCACTTCTGAGAAAAATCATCAACAAAGATCACATAGTACCTGTGCTTTGCTGTCGAAGCTACTGAGAAAGGTCCACACACGTCTGTGTGAATTCTCTCAAGGATCGTCGTGGCGCGACTATCCTTCTCGTGAAAGGTGGCTTTCACAAATTTTCCTAAGGTACATCCCTTGCACTAATCTGACTGCGCAAGAGTACCCTTAGGAAGCCCAGTAGAAATCTGTTGTAGTATCTTCAAAGCTCCATGGTGAAGGTGGCCCAATCTCCGGTGCCACAACTCGCCATCATCCCGGCTCACCACTCCTTCTGCCTTGCCTGCCATTGCTGCACAGCCATCTACCTGCAATTGATAAAGGTTCTTAACTCGAACCCCTATCCTCCGAGTCTCACCAGTTGCCTTACTGCGCAGGAAAGCCTTTCCCTTGCTAAAGACAACATCATATCCCTTGTCTTCTAACATCGCCACAGAGATAAGATTCTTCTTCAATCCTGGAACATGCATCACTTCCTTCAATGCGAAGGGTTTACCAGACTCCCTCTCAAAGGAAATGGTACCGATACCGGTCGCACTGTATCTACCATCATCGCCCATCTCGATGTGCACTCCAAGATCTTTCTCATCCAGATCAGTAAACAAATCTCTATCTCCTGTCATGTGAAAAGACGCACCACTGTCAAGAAACCACACTGAACCCATCACACTTGAGACCAAGCATGCGATCAACGAAAAATCCAGCTCAAACTGCGAGGCTAAGGCCTCTCCAGCTGCAGATCCAGCAGCCTGCTTATTTTTCTTCTTCTGTGGACAACTAGTGGTGTAATGTCCGTGTTGGTGACAGTGAAAGTACTTCACCTTGGACATATCCTGCTTCTTGCCTTTCGCACCGGATTGAGAATATTTCTTGCTCTTCCCCTTCTTTTCTTTGGCAGCCAAAGCGCAATTCTCTTCATCAGAGTTCTTTGATGAAGATCCATCCCTGGTACTTCGCCTTATCTCCTCTTGCACAAGATCCGACCAAAGTCGCTCCCATCCTGGCAATTTCTCCCAACCATTGACAGAGTCCTAATAGGAGTGCCAACTCTTAGGAAGCCCAAGGAGAGCCAAGCTCACCAAGTCCTCATCATCAACAGTCACCCCCACACTTCCCAGCTCATCCCTGCATTGGACGAACTTCGTGAGGTACTTGGGCATACTGTCGCCTTTCTCCATTTTTATGTTCCTGAGTTTATCCTTGAGCGCCAACTTCCTTTGGTCGCTCTTGCTTTGAAATAAATCTGTCAAAGCTTTCCACATCAAGAATGGAGAAGCCTTACCATGAAGGCTAGATACTATGTGATCCTTCACACCTTCCAATAGAATCCTTCGACACTTTGCTATCTTCTTTTGCCATGCGTCAAGTACGGCAGCATCACTAGAAGTAGGCTTTGGAATTTCTGCATCTATGAACTCCTTCAACCCATTGTCATCCAGCACCGCCTCCATCCTGTCCTTCCATGCAATATAATTCGAGCTTCCCTCAAGGGAATACTCCAATCGAAATCCGTTGAAAGACATCTCAACTTCAACACCAAGAAAACACTGCTGCAAATTCGAATTCCACCAGCACAAAACTCAACCGCTTCAATGTTTTGCAATTGCTCCAATGATCAATATCCCTCTGATACCATGTAGAAATTTGAATAACTGATATATTATTCACTGAGATTCTCCTGATCACACACTATTTTAGCTTCATGCATAATACAGAATCTCTTCTACCATTGATCATTAATTGCGAAAATAAAATCAATTGCATGCATACACTAAAACCACGAACAATCACACATATGAACACGGTATTTAATGGGAAAGCTTAAAGCTAAAAACCCCAACTATCTGTATATTATATGTCATGGAGATCATGTAACAATCATAGTACAAAAGCTCCTCACAAGCTCTCATGCACACCCTCAATTGCTACACACTATCAAGCTAGATCTAGCAAAACACATGCTCCGATCTTTTGCCACTTGATAGCCAGCCTCTATTGTGTTTTCAATGCTATGGGATGGCTCATTAAATAACATAAACCTCCTGGCTTGTACTGCGCAATCCTCATGGGCTTCTCCACCTATCTGTGTGTTGCAAATAGCAACTGTATAGTCACAACTGATAGTTAACCTGCTCTTTCACCTATCTCTACACTAGTCTCCACTGAAACTGTCCATGCACTGAAGTTAACTGATGCATTCTTTAGTTGATTAATGAGTTTATAATTATTGAATTAATTAATAATTAATTCACACCACTCTCACTAATTATATCAATTAGTTAAACTGAATACAAATAGCTCAACTATGTTTAGATTAGTTAAACTGAACACAACTCCATTAACTCCTCAATCAACTCCACCAAACTCACTCACATGAGTTCTAACTGAAGTCATCATGCAATAGCTCCACTTAGACCCTAGGAATAGCGTAATTCCTTCTATCAGCTGCATGTGCCACTTCCAGGCATCAAACTGAAGTGCTCCAAGAGGATAAGATAATGTTTATAGTCCAAATATTATTAAGAGCTAATAATATTCGACATATCTATTTTTAGACTGGCAATCTAAAAATAGATTCCGCCCAGTATGTCTAAAAATAGAAGTCGATCTATTTTTTCCGACTTGACCAACCATCCACAAATAGCATCCTGCAACTCATAGAACATGATCCATATGTCTAAAAATAGACATAGTCTAAAAATAGACTTTGCGCCAAAAATAGCCTGCGGGCCCACTTAGTGAAGGCGACTTCTTTCCACTAAGCTCTGTCATCTTGTTGCATTCTCAACATCATCTTGCTCAACTCATTTGCTATGTCCTCACTATTGGAATTGTCTCTACAATTTCTTCAACAAACCCTGAATCAACTTACTCTTGTACGCACCTTCCGAATCCATTTTCTTGTGAAGACATGTAACTTATGATTATCAACATGATTTTTTTCTTGTTGCATTTTGTTTTCCTTGAATAGTTTCTTACTCTTCCTTCTTTTATTTTTTTGTGGCTTTGAATTGTGTGTCAGGTCATCAACGACCTCTTCCATGACTACTACTCACAATTATTTCTCGAATTGGAAACACTTGTACAAGGTCAATGAATCCCATCTGAGGGTTCATTCTGCAACTGATAATCTAGCCTCCCTCATTATTTTTTCCTTGATTCCTTTTTTTTTATACTAAGTTCACAGTTGGGGTCTTCAGAATTATTTCTAGAAGTCGTTGAGAATAGAGATTATTTTTTACATAATCCCTTTCAATATTAGATTACGGGTAGTTTGATCCTAAATATAGGTTCTAAATTGTTTTTTTTCTTCTCTTAAGTCCACACCTTCAGATACGATTTTCTACTTTGGCCATTACCAATTCTCTCGGTAGTTTGGATGACTTTATCACTTAGGTTCTTATTGATGTTACCCTCTTCTCTAGGTGTTACCGAGTGTTCATCTGAATAGGGTTTCAGATCTAGATTATTTGTTCTGGTATACTTTTCTAAAGAAGCTCCTTTCCAAACCATGATCCATTCCTAGGGATAATGTAATATCTCTTCAACATTGTATATAGAAGTTTTTAATTCCTATGTTCCAATTTCATGAAGGCTTATTCAATTCACACCCCTGTATTTGTACATATTTATTTTAATATGGCCTATGGAGTTTACTTATGCTGAATAAGGATATTTTTTACAATTATATTTGGGCATCACTCCCAAAACCCACATCAGTATCAATTAGGGTCTATCATACTCTAAATTAGTTGCTACATGCCCTAAACAAGTCATCTCATTGATTGTTTTCCTCCATGAAAGTTTCACTGCTTGGATTCCAGTTGAAGTTTTCCATTGAGCCATCAACTCACCCCTATACTATAGTAAGTGTTTTGTAGAGCATCTAATCCCATGAAAAAATGCGTTGCAGATAATCTTGACCCACTTTAGAGTGACTTGATCAACTGGGAGTCAATTGGTCATTGGATTCCAAGAACCTTCCCACCCTATAGTGGCTTCTAGAAGTTGTTCCAAATATCAAATCAACTGATAACTTCGAATATGGACACCATGGAGCCATTGAGCCTCTTATCATGCTATTCCCATGAACAAAGAAACCTATTCATCTATTTTTGGAAAAGACATTCAATGATTCACTGATGTCAAACTACATTCATCTAACTATAAATTGAGCCCTGATCATAATGCACAAGAGATCAATAATTTGTATTAGTAGAGTTATGCTGGTAATATCACAGCTCTTGGAGGTCTCATCTCCATGTAATGTTATGCTGCTAGAGTGATGTTGCTGGTGTGATGAGGACGGGACTTAAGCTGGAGCGAGTTGACATCGCATCGATACAACTAATTGTAACTTCTTCTTCTACTTCATAATAAAGACATTTGTTCCTTTCCAATACATGTTTCCATGATGTTATATGTTTATTTTCAAATGCAATCGATTCAATTTGTTTTACATGAATATATCATATGCCTTTATGTCATTTTTTTGTCTTTTGTTTGCCATTGTAGGTACCAATCAAGCGATTTCATTTCGATTGAGAGCAAAAAAAGTGACGAAGGGAGGCGAGGAATAACGAAAATATTACAGGTAGGTTTTCTTCCCTAATCTATTCATTTTAAGGAAAAGGTAAAATGGATTTATTTTGTTGTTCTATGTGCGACCACCACACATGGGGAAAACATATCTATCCATAGGTTTGATTTCTGTAAAACAAACTAGCGATTCCACTGGGGAACGATAGATCTTACCTGGTGGTTTTATCCTTGTTTATCAACCTCTAGTAGAAATTAATTGCTTTATTTCAGTCATTTGAATTTGTTTTACCAAACGTTGTGTGTTTGACTTCCTTTTTAGAGTTTCCTCTAGCACCAATGCACTATTGGTCTTGAGACAATGTGTTGCATATCACCATTCGCTTAGGGACAGTGCTCTGCCACGCACTTTCTCCCACTGAGGGGTGCATTGCTCTTGTGACCAACAAAAATCTATTATATTTTGTCTTTTGCAATTCATTTCAGTGTTTTGTTTGTTGACTTTTCAAGTGTCTGATTGCCTCTAGAGACCAGATTTCCTCTAATATTATTGCCTCACTTTGGATACTTGTTTGATCAATTTTTATTTTTTTTCTTTGTCATTTTCAAATAGCTCCAAAGTTTCAAATTTTACACTATATCAGTTCTTTATTTTCGGAAAGAGGAATTGTCGTTTGAGTCTTTGTTTCTCTAGAAACTATTGAGTGATTGTTTGCGCATTATAGTATCTTTTTCATTCATCTAAACTTAAAAGAAATTGCAAAGAAAAATATGCATTTGCATATAGAGATTGTGAGTGTTTCATAGGAATAGTTAGGGAATTTTCATTTAGATGTTCTCATTATTTATTGCATACAATCTGATTGATCTATCCCTTGTAGATATTTTTTCATTATCGAAATTCAAATCGAAACGAATGCTTATCATTTTAATTCAATTCTAGGAATGTCAAATACATCTCTCGGTGAACCTGAAAGACAAACTTAAAAGAAAGTTCAACTTAAAATTTATCTGAATTTATCTAAGGGAGCATTTTCACTTAATGATAACATTTAGAGGTTTAGGCTAGAGATGTGTTCTGGTGTCGTTAAACATAGTAGTTATCATTAATTATATGTGATACATTCCAAGTGTGATACATCATTCCATGTACGTAAGTATATCGGAGCTCATCCACGTACCTTCGGGTATATCGGGCAGTGTTCTAGTACGAAAAGTATAAGGAGATGATCTCACTGTGCGGTTTCGCATTAGACAATGCTAATATAGATTGGGCCTCCATGTACCATTGAGTATATTTTGGAGGACAACATTAGGTTGCTTACCATCCATAGGTAATCGTGTCAGCCACCTGATACACTGTGATACACCGAACACATCATTTGGGGAGATTTACCTCACATACATAAGTGCTTGGTTTACTAGGGCTGTTGGGTGTGGAGCCTGATTATATTCCTTTTTTAGATGTATCGCTATGTTGGACCCTTGTTCTTAATAGGGCGGAAATAACGTCTGTCATTTAATTGCTGCCAGGGTTTTTCATTAGGCAGATGATGTGACAATATAAGTTATGTTTAATTTAGGGTTTTTTTCTCTAGATGGAAACCCCTCATTTTGTATGAGGTATTATATTGTGGCTATGTATTGTTTTTGTATTATGCGTGAGAAAAAGAAAAGGGGATTGTGAGAGAGAGTAGAGGATATTACAGCGGATCTGTTGTAGGTTGTGTCCCTTCATCTTGTTGGATAATAGAAAGGAAGGACTCACTATTTGGGGTGGACGTAGCCCAAATTGGTTGAACCAAATATATTTGTGTCTCTCTTGATTTATATGTTTTATGTGTTTGTGTTTCCACATATTTTATGTGTTCCATTTCTCTGTCATATATAATTTTTCTAACAGGGGCAGTATATTTTAGTTCACAGTTTCTTGGTGAACCTTTTGCCTAGCATTACCTTCTTTTTGTTTATTTGTTTTTGTATTAATATCGATCTTCAATTATGAAAGAATATCAACCCTTTCCCCATCATTCGCATAGGACAACGAATAAACCACCTTTACCACCAGAAGCTACACCTAGTATACGAAGGCGAGCTCATCCTACCAAGTCTAGTACCTCTAGAACCTTTGGTGCTAAATCTTCATCTAATTTACTAGAGTCATATGATCCTTTGATTACTAAGTATCGAGTATTTTCGACCGATCCTGGTTTATCTGCTACTGTAGAGATGGAACCCTCACAGTTACCTGAGCACACTAAAATTCAATCTAGTGAAACAATAAATCCATAACCTGAGCTTGTTTAACTGGAAGTTGATCTGGAACCTATTGTTCATTTACTAGAAAATATTCATCCCGAATATGAAGAAAAAGAAGTTGTTCCCATGCAATTGTCTCATCCTGAGTCATTCGTAACCATTGAGTCTTCCTCTTTACCACATAGTTTACTGCCTGAAATTTATCTCTGGCCTGACGGTGAAGTACTTCCACCTGGTTTTATTTCAATAGAAGAAGAACTTCAGGAGGAGACAACCCCATCAAATCCCAGTCATTTTGGGTCGGTGCTTCATTTTTAACTGTCTTTTCCTCGTTTGACCTACTCTACTCCTCTTGATCTCGTTCACTCTCAAGTTCTCGTAGATTTTATACAGTATTTGTTGGGTTATTTAACCATGGCTGAGATAGCATCCCTAATTGTACCATCTCCTACAGCTCCGACAACATCTACTCTTGCTTCATCTTCGATGTTTTCTACAAGACCCAAGTCTCATATTTATGGTGGTCTGTCCATCCCACTAGGTTACCAATATTTAAATGGAACCTACTCAGGTGTCTCCTCTAGTCCATGGACTTCACCCATCTCATCATCTGGAATTCGATATGGTTCCTGTCTTACAAGTATTGAATGGCGTGATTCTTTATTGACATCATCAGCTCAATATCAGGTTGTTCCATCCAATTATCGTCCATCTTACTCAGTATTTGTTGGAATCCCCTCATATGAAATGCAGTATGTGAAATATACTTATGCTCCATATGCTGGGGGGAAACAAATGTTCGGGCCATATGGCAGTACTCCATCATCTTTAGGTCAATATTATGATAGAATTATTGTTTGTCAATGGCAACCTAATTTTCTTGTTTAGTCGCAAACGGCTGTATATCAATATCAACCAGTTCAACATGTTGCATCTGTACCTACTATGCCTATTATTACTTATTTGGTTGTTGCTCAGTCTGCTCAGGTGGGTCCTTCAACCCCTAACCCTCAAGTTTCAAGTCTACAGACTTCGTCTTCCTAGGCCGGTGTTCAACAACCATCTATATCGGGAATTTCACAACCATAGGTTAGTTTACCCTTGTCACAGGCTTCTACTGGTCATGTATATTCACAACCTGGTTTGAATGATCTTGGTAGGAAAATGTTTTATCAAATCCCATGGTAGCCACAACAACCATTCCAATAGTATCAAGGTTATCTAGGTCATGTTCAGTAATCCTATCAATGGTTTAGTCAACAAACCTATCCCTATCTGGGTTACCAACAACAAAATCCTTATGTTGGTGCACAATGACTTGTTTCCTAGGCAATTATATCTTATCCCAGTTATGCTCAACCTGATCTAAATCGATAGTTTCCCTTTGTTGCAACATTAGAGTTACCTGATTTAAACTGGCTCACTCATTATCCTATTCATTATTTACGTTGGTGGCTGGTGATTCCTCATAGATTACCCTCTGACATTCTGAAATTCAATTGAAATTCTAGAGAATATCTGTCTACGCATGTTATGACTTATGACTTATTGTTTACAGTGTTTATAAAATTCCTTGAATGATGATTCTATTAGAGTGTGTCTTTTCTAGTGAATTATTACTCATCCGACTGCAAAGTGGTACATTGAATTACCAAGAGCTTCTTTTGATAACTTTACAAATTTATCCACTACTTTTTTAACCCACTTCTAGTTACCCATCATATATGAAACTGGAAAGAAAATTTTGACCTGCTTTAAAAGACCACTGCTACTCATATATCGGATCATATACATGAGTGACATCATCATCGTTGAATGGTTAAAAAAAAAATTCCCGGTCAGATTTTAACTCAGTGGTTTATAAAGTCCTTGTTTCCATCTATCACCAAGGACATGGCCACAGGCGGTGTTGTCACTGGAGAGAAGGTAATTTCTCGTGCCTAGTATCTAGATTTGATTTATACTTAGTCTATCATGCTCTATGAAAATATTCTGAATGTCCCATGACCAAATTTTACTGCTCCTCCTTCTCCATTTGGTAAGGACATTCATGCCAGCGATGGTGTGATTGGTTTTGCTAGCACTCTGTGAGCAAGTCAACCATCTGGTTTTACACTTGTTGCTTCAAATCAAACCCCTATTGCATCTAATCTTGTGTCTTCTTCTGAAATCCATGTCGTGTCATCTGACAAAGTAAAAAGTGACAAGTAACCCAAAAGTAAGAAGAAGGGGAAAGATAAGAAGAAATCAAATTCACCCCCGTGGGAAAATTCAACTCATTCATTCGGTTCTTCTCAAAAACCTTGTTACCCTTGATTGATATGTAATGAGGAGCATTTTACGTGAGATTTTTCTCGCCGCTCAGAAGTCTCGAATCTTCTTAAGACTTCTTCTGCATCTCTAGTGTTGGAAACACCTTTTCTGAACCCGAAAACGCATATGGTTGTTATGGATCCCGCTTCTAGTTCACAAGTGCTTATGCTATTCCCACTAAGCCTAAAACTGATGTTTTGGTGTCATCTCTAGTGTCCACTAAGCCTAAATATTATAGTAATCGGTTGTCATTGTCGAATGGTCAAGCTACAGATCAACCTACTACTTCAACTTCGAGTTCATCTGATTAAGCTCCACCGCATGTTATTCCTGAGTTAACAATAAATATGCTGAAGGGAGTTGTTCATAAATCAACTTTCAACTCTCGAGCTCATGGATCTCAAAATTCTAACGTAGTCGAAGATCTGGCTCAATCACCTTCGGCTATTTCCACGCTTGAGGTTCTTCAGAATTTTCCCTCCCAGAAATAGGCTTTGATGTCGTGATTGGTGGAATCGATCTGACGAATTATAATCTTGTAGTCTTTAATCACGCATGCTATGTGCCACAATTACTAGCACAATTAGAATTTTTTATTCAAGTACATGTCCTGAATCACCTAATTCATCAAACTATCATTGATGAAAACGCACATACTTGTATCATGTTTATGATTTTTTGGAAATCACTTGGCTCACCGGCTTTGTCACAATCACCTACAATGTTGAAAGCCTTTGACGGTCGTGCCTATAATCCTTACGGAATTCTAAGTAACCTGCAAGTCAAACTAGGGTGGAAATCAATTACTATTGAAGTTGAGGTCATTGACGGGCCCCTTGAAAACAATATATTACTTGGAAGACCATGGGTTTATGCTATGGCTACGATAGTATCTACTTACTTTCATATGGTTGTATTCCCCCATAAGGGAAGCATCATAGTCATTGGTCAACTCTCTTTCTTCACCTCTAGTTCCCAGGCAACTGGAAGTGTTTTTTTTTTCATGGACCCCCACGATCTCTTCAGAACATTGGTGTAGGACTCTTTAAGGATTATTCTCTAATGGGCACCTTTTTGTTATCTTCGCGTGAAAAATCTACCGAAATTTCAAATATAGAGACCTAAAATATGATATATTCCACTTCATATGACTTAAGGAAGATTCCCAATGATTCCAAAATGGACAGGCAAGGCAAAATCACGCCGCTAAGTTCAATTGAGCTTGCATAGCAATCAATATTTTTGGCTTATGCAGCCAATCCAAATCCTTTGTTGTCGACTGTTTGGGTTAATCGTTCCTTGGATTATGGTACTTATTCTGATCATTTTTCATGTGTATTCTCAAGCGATGAAAGCATTATGGAATCCATGATGTCGCAAGAAGAACCATGTGCAGATTCACATCAATGTTCCCATCTTCCATACTACAATAAATATAATCCAACTGAACTATATCACCCTATAGTCATTGATTTCTTGACAAATTATATTCCTATCCATGTCGTCGATTCTAAGAAAAAAACATAAAATATCGAAGAAATGATTTCTATCGATATTTCGACCAAACCAAGCATTATAGAAAAAAATCATGTCGGTGCGTCTTGTTCTCCATCTAAATTGGACACCTACCACTCTTTTTTCCTTGAATTTTGTAATATTCCAAAATGGGAAAAGAAGAAATATAGTGCATAAACATGGAAATAACAGTGTAGATCAATGCATAAATGTGACAGACCAATATGGAGCTTCTTTATTTATCATAACAGCAAAACATGTGCAAAATAAGGTGCCACAAACCATACAACAAGATCCAACAAGCTTCCAATAGATAAATCCCTCACAATGAGGTGTTGCTACTATATCAAAATGTCGGAAGACTTCTACAACGAAATCATAGAAGAAGTACTACAAAAAATGAACATATAAAGATAAATGGATTATATATGCCTCAAAGATAATGTACAATGAAGATCAAGGCTCTATACAACCTCCAACAAAGAACCTAAGACGGTTTTTAGAAATACACCAATATACAAGGAATGAATCAAAGCCCTAGGGTTGAAGATTCACTGCAAAAATAAAAATGGAAATATGTGGCTGATTTGATATGACAAAGAATTTAGCCTCCTCCAATGGATCCTCTAGATGAAAAGCTAATCCCTTCACTAGAAAATCTCCTCTCCAAATGGTGTATTGAAACCACCCGTGCAACTCATCGCTGAAATAACGTAGTCCAAGACAACAACTGCATTGTAGGGGAAAATGATCATGTGGCCTAGTGCCAAATGCTACAATAGGTCTCAAGGGCCTTCCTCACTAGCCTCCCAATAGAAGGAATCCTTCCTCCACTGAAAAACAGCTCAGGAATCACCCAGATGTATTCTCCACTGCTGCAACTTGCAACTCAACACATCTCTCAATAGAAACTGCGTTTTAGATGGAAGATGGAGCTTGGCCTGATGCTTGAATGTGGAAATATTGTGCAAATAATCCTTCTAAGTGGGCACTAGAAGTCCCCTAAGGATAGAGGTGAGATTTTCACTCGGGAACACCTTGTGCTAAACAACACTGCAATATTAGCTAAACAACTGAAGAGAGTAACAAGTCTAAACAGACCATAAAATCCAAAATATCAAAACATAACATAATCATCTATGGCTGCCATCCTCTTCCTTATATAAGTGGTGAGCTTCCTCACCCTTGGCCCCACTCATTAAAGCCACTATCTCCATGCATGAGATCTCCCTCCAAAACTACAGTGTCCCTCAATAAATGTCCACTCCTCCATAACAACGTTGTTTATTTGGTCAAAGTTGACACAGTCTTCATGTTCCAGCCCCTTTTCACACACAAGGGTGCTTAATCAAGCTGCTAAGATGACCTCCTTTCACATTAGGAGTGATTTTATTCCTACTAAGGAGATTTATGGGTCTCCATACCCTCTTATTTAGCAAATTAAGAAGCCAAAGAAAAAACTAATATTCCAACTAGCTCATGGCTAATTAGGAATATTACAATCCTCCCCTCCCAAATGTTGCTTTTCCTCAAGCAACTAAAAAGTTGAGTGTTGCAACTCTTCTCCTCCTCCATTGGTGACACATCCATGTTATAATCTCTCCTCATAAGCTAAGTGTCCCCCAATCCATTCCTCCATGAAATGCTCCTCCCAAGTACTCATGAGATGCAAGTGACTCATCCCACAAGGAGGAAAAAGACCCAATGAATCAATCATGGTTTGCCCAAGGTTATCCCTGAAACATGTAGCATAAGAAACATGGATAATCTCTCCTCCAAAGGGAACATCCAATCCTTCCATCCTCCCTCCATTCATTCCCATAATAAGAATAAGAACATCATCAATGTATGGGATCAAAACCAAGCACACATAAACAACCATATGTGATAATGGAGGTGGATCATAGTCCCATATGCGGAACCAGCGCATTATATCTCCGGACTACTTCAGATCATGATATGGTAAGTGGTATCCCCACCACTTGCTTGCTGCCATATTATTCTCACATGATATGAGAAGGTGAGAAATGTTTGGTGCCTTTGGAGTGCACCCTGAATGGTAAATCATCTCCCTATATCCTCTTAGGGAGTGGCCATTCTCAACACTATTTATGGCCCCAATTTGACCATGAATTTTATAAGGAAGAATTCTCCCTCTTGGAACAATGGCCTATACATGTATGGTGAAGGAATGAAAATATTCACCAAGTAAATCATTATGTGTAAAAACAAGATCCTTACCATATACTTTGCCCATACAAATGGAGTGGCTCATGGATAGATCCCCTCTCATTCCCCAAGAGGAAAGAGGTGCCTGTGATAACTCCATCAAATACTTATGTATCTCCTCCATGCCCACATGGTCCATGCATCTCTTCAAATGTTGATATATCTCCTCTTCAAAGCCTTCCCAGGTATAATCCTCCATGATGGTATGGTATGCTCTTATGGAATAAGTATGGATGAAGAGAAAATATTCATGTGTTGCATGTAGTAACTTCTCCTTGAGCTTGGATGCTCTAGATAAGAAGATCCTACCATGATATTAGATGACCTCATCTTTGACTGAATATCCCTCCTCTAGTCATTGTTCATGGAGTATCATGCAAGTAAAAAGATCCTTGGAATAATCCATCAATAGCTGGGATTTCCAATATGGATCTATCATCCATAGTGATAGCATTGATGATCTGTCATGTGAAACATATGTCATATGGCTGACCTCCTCTTTGACATCACTTATGCCAAAGTCACTTACTGAAAGGCTAATATCCTCCCTCTGCTACTCCTTTATCAGCGCAAGATCTGATATTAGAGTGGGTAATGATGATGTTGTGAGATTGTCTCCCTCCTCCTTGAGTCTAACCAAGACTCTCAGTGTTGTACCATGACCTCCCAATGCTCCCACTCCTCCTGGATCTATGAGTGGTCCACCATGATATGAGATATTCCTCACCAAATCTTGATCAGGTAGCCTCCTAGGTGGTTTTCCACAAAACAGTAATGTCTCATGGGCCAAACTCATGTGCATAATAGATGGTACTTTTAGGTCCTTGATTTCACTGTGCAAATCCATCTCTATTTTCTGTGTGGAAGTTGTTTGTGAAGGATATGTGTGCATGGCCTTAATCACCTAACTTTTTCTACTTTTTCTATCCACCCATTACATCTGCAAAGTCTCCCAATATGTGGTGACCTTCCCCAAAGTAATTAACCGCTGCACACCCAATATCACATTGGTGTCAGGTATGTCAACCACAAAGAAGTGATCATTCAATTTATATGTCCCCATGGTGACAGATAAATATGGAACATAATGCATGCACTACATAGTTCTAGCTCCTAGCTCTAGGACAAAGCAGAAGATCCTCAAAATCATCGGTGGGTATTTCCCTCCTCGCAATAGTTCGGCATCAATAAAGTTGTGGGTAGCCCCCTTCACTGTCGATCAAAACTAAAACCCTCGATCTAAGATGGAACTTAGAATCCTTAAGGTCAAGTACTTCGGTACTCCTCTTAATGATACAGAGCCCCTCCAAGCTGGAGCGATACTCTATTCCACCTCTTGGTGGCGGTGTGGTGGATACTCTCCTACTATCCCAACGTTGTGACCTCAGCACGGTTCCTCTTATTCTTCCTCCTCATTAGCTGAAAATACCTTTATATAGTGTGCCTTCCCCTACGCACATCTATTTCCGAGTGCCCATGATTCTTGGCATGTAAAGAAAAGCTTCCCCTTCTCCTCAAGTCTCTTTGGACATCATCACAGAGGTACTTTTTTTTTGCTCTCCTTTTAAAGAGGAGCCTTCTCATATTTTCCATTTGATGGAAGAGTGATCATTTACGGGAAATGTTGCCTTGTAAGCCTTTGTTTTAATGACCATCTTGTATGTAGCTTTTATTTCTTTGATAGTCTGTAAACGAATCTTATAACAGAAAATAAACAATAGCGAGAGCATAAAACATAAAACAGATAAACACAGAGATTTTCCCCTGGATCCCAAATTGGGACAACCAACTTGATTTTTCATTATATTCCTTTTAGTGTTACAACACATATATATACATGTCGAAGCATACATAAACCCCAATCCATTAACCCTGGATTAGAACATAACCGTAGTTCCATTGGCCGGATCTACATAATACCAAGGGTCAAAAACTATCATGCCCCAAAATCATGTGCAAACCCATGCTGCTACCATGGACATAATACTTGTGGAAAATAAGGTCCAATTTTTTTCCCGAGGAACACGCTGCAGCCCCCATGACCCCATACCCGCACCCAGGGCGCAACCTACGGGGGGGGTGGGGGGGGGTCTATCACCCCACCGCTGACCCCTCCCTCAGACGTGACTAGTCGTGGAAAGAATATAACACATACCCAAAAAATTTCTACTTGTTGTTTTCTTTCCACGAAGGCCACGGGGAGGCACAAATCCATTATTTGATTACGCAACACCCATTGTTTTTCTACACCAAGAGAACTTTTGAGTGCTCACAAAATTTGTCAATGCATTTGCAACATTCTTCAAGGTGTCCACCTTTACCAACAACACCCTTTTAGCCTCAACCATATCTCTCACAAAGTAATATTGAACATCAATGTGCTTTGTCTTTGAATGATAAGCAGGGTTCTTAGCCAAGAAAATTGCACTTTGGCTATCACAGTCTATCCTTATAGCTTGCTGTACCAACCCCATACTTGAACACAATCTTTGCAACCAAACTGCTTCCTTGCTTGCAGGAGTGGCTGCTATGTATTCTGCCTCTGTAGTTGAAAGAGCCACTACAGACTGTCTTTTACTCATCCAACTGACTGCGCCTCCAAATAGGCTAAACACATACCCACTTGTATATCTTCTTTGGTCCAGATCTCCAGCCCAGTCTGCATCAACAAAACCATGAATGTCCAACATTCTTTCCAATCCTGGTCTTCCCTGGTAGCACAAGCAATAATCACTAGTGCCACGTAAATATCTGAAAACCTGCTTCACTGTTGTCCAATGCTCCTTCCCTGGCTTTGACATAAACCTGCTCAATACTCCCACTGCATGTGCAATGTCTGGTCTAGTACAAACCATTGCATACATCAGGCTACCCACTGCACTTGCATATGGAACACGGGACATATCCTCCTCTTCTTCTTATGTCTTGGGACACTGTTCAGCAGACAGCTTTGCACCTACAGGAATAGGAACACTCACCGGTTTACTATCCTGCATATTGAACCTCTGCAATATAGTCTCGACATACTTCCTCTGGTTTAACCAGAGCTTCCTCTTTGCCCGATCTCTCTTAATTTCCATGCCCAAAATATAGTTTGCAGCAACAAGATCCTTCATGTCGAATTTGGAGAACAGTTGGGTCTTCAAATCTTGGATAATTTCTTTGTCATTTCCAATCAACAACATATCATCCACATACAAGACCAAATAAATAACACGATCACCAATTAATTTAAAATAAACAAAGTGATCCTCCTTGCTTCTGGTGAAGCCAAGTCCCCGTATATAGGTATCAAATTTCTGATACCACATCCTTGGTGACTGTTTTAACCCATACAGAGACTTCTTCAACCTGCATACTAGTTCTTTCTTTCCCTTCACCATAAAGCCTTCAGGTTGCTTCATGTAGATCTCCTCTTCTAGATCCCCGTGAAGAAATGTTGTCTTCACATCCATCTATTCTATCTCAAAATCAAATGCAGCAGCAACAGATAAAAGTAATCTAATAGAAGTAACCTTGGCAACAGGAGAAAAAAATATCACCAAAATCAATTCCCGGCACCTGGGAATAACCTTTTGCTACCAACCAAGCTTTGTATTTCTCCACCTTGCCTTCTACATTCATCTTCTTTTTAAACACCCATTTGCTCCCGATGGGCTTCCTTCCAGCCGGCAACTCCACCAGATCCCATGCCTCATTCTTGTGCAAGGATGCCATTTCATCAACCATGGCCTCCTTCCAGAGTTTTCCATCCTCTGAATCTACTGCCTCCCTGACAGTTCTGGGATCATCATCGGTTATAGTTAAGGCAAAACCTGAACACAAAGCAGATGGACTATACCTTTCTGGTTGCCTTCTTTCCCAAACTGATCTTCTCAAAGGTGGAGTTTGTGGCTCTTCCTCTTATGAATCTTCTTCTGCTGTAGAGTCTGATTCATCCTCCTTTAGCTCAAACTCTATCTTCTCAGGTTCCTTTGGTAAGATTTCATGTTTAACAACATCTTTCACCTCTCTAAACACCACATCTCGGTTGTACACAACTTCCCTTGTTTCCGGGTTCCAGCTCTTGTAACCTTAAACCATCCTTGCCTTACCCAATAAAGATGCACCTTTCAGATTTATTATCCAACTTCAGTCCCTTTCTCCTTTGGAACATGTACATATGCATCACATCCAAATTGTAATATCCCAAAATAGGGAATTTCACACTATCGGGAATATCTTAAGATATTTCAAATGTGGAGATCTGACAATATGTAAACACAACAATTGGGGCTTGGAGAGTGATACAAATACTCCTAAAATGTGAGAAAGAATCATAGCCATGTTATTAATTTATAGCAGTATCAAATGTATACAAGATCTTGAGAAAAGTGTTACTCAAGATAGGTAATGATCAGCCTCAAGAAGCATGTACATAAATCATGACAAAACACTGCTACACAAGTGTGCCCAAGCTATGACTGCGCAGTTTTATAAGAGCAACTGCATACTAACATATGTAAAATACATAGATATACAAATTTACAGCCCATACAACATTGGGAGTGAAGATCTCAGCTCCCAAAGACTACCTCAGGTCAATCCTGGAAGGATTGGCTGAAATATACAAAATCTGCAAAATGCCGGAGTTGCAGGGTAGCAGATGCAACTCAAGAACTGGAAATGAGTGGAGAAGGCTGAAGATGATACATCTGACTAAAATACCTCCTCCAGTGGATCTCTCAAGTGAAAATCTGATCCTGTCACCGAAGATCTCACCCTCCAAACAATCTGCAAAATCCCCACTGCAAATGCTCACTAGAAATAACGCAATCACTGAAGGAAACTGCGTTGTAGGGGCAAGGGAATGAGTTGGCCCAATACCAAGATCTGCAATAAGTTCCAAGGGCTTTCCAACTGATATCTCAAAGGAAAGAGGCTCCTCCTCTGAAAAACAAGTGATGGAAGTGGTGTTGTGAACCGTCACTGCAACACCCTGCAACACAACATTATTCTGCTTCAGAAATAACGTTGTAGCTGAAATAGGATGCTTGGCCTCAAGCCTGGATGTGAGGAAAAGTAGTAAAACTCCTCCTCGAGGCTTCTCAAGAAAGGATAAGGATTCCTAAACAGGGAATCCTTATGCTAAGCAGCACTGCAACTCTTCTAAACAGCAGGAGTATGCACAAAGTCTGAATAGACAATGAAATCAATAATCTAAATCATGAATAACAATTGCTGCCTTGCCCTCCTTTTAAACAAGTGAAAGCTCTCTCTCTATGGGTCCCAATCATTAGGGTTTCCTCCACCAAATAACCCTCTTCCCATTCATACTACATTGTCTATCAAAGTGTTCTCCACCTCCTCTCCCAGCGTTGTTGACTTGGTCAAACTTGACCTTGTCTCCATGCAATTGTCCTCTTTCACACATAAGGGTGTGAAATCTAGCTCTTATGTCTATCCCCTTTCACATTTGAGGGATTTTATTCAGTTTTTCAATAATCATGGGCTTCCTTACCCATTTATTTAGTTGCTAGGTGATAAAAACAAAACTTTAATATTCCATTTAGCTGTGTGCTAAAATGGGAATATTACAGTCCTCCCCTCCCAAATGTTGCTTGTCCTCAAGCAACTGCAAGGATAGAACTGGAAAATCTCCACCCAAGGCATGGAGTCTGAAATGTG
Organism: Pinus albicaulis; assembly: GCA_034641835.2. Classification (NCBI taxonomy): domain Eukaryota; kingdom Viridiplantae; phylum Streptophyta; class Pinopsida; order Pinales; family Pinaceae; genus Pinus; species Pinus albicaulis. The sequence goes on from JAXQQM020077204.1 coordinate 22,187, forward strand.
TTGAGGAAAATCTTCCCCATGTGGATCCTCCATCCCCCAAGCAATCATCCATATAAAATGAGTTACCTCCCAACATGGCAACTCCTGAAAATCATCTTCCACCTTTGGCTCCTGCAATGTAGGCAAGCTGAAAATCTGGTCTTTGTAGACAAAATAGCCTACCCCATGTTGTCTTCCTCTCCACTTAGGATAAGTGCAGATTATATGCTGACCTTTGGCTGCAATAATATTTCCCTCAAGTGGCAAGATGAAGACTAGACCTCCAAGGATCTCTTCTCCAACATTATGAAACATGTTGGCCCAAATCATCTCATATGTGATGAGTTGGAAGTCACCATCATATGGCATCCAATCAATCAAATGGATCACCTCAAATGGAAACAAATTTTTTTCTGTAGTGGCCACATACTCTCTCATGCTCGCATTAGAACATGCAATGCAAATAAGGTGGTAAATTTCTCCCCCAAGGGACACATCCAACTAATGTGCCATCCCCCCAATCATGCTCCCGAAAAATATAAAAACAACAACAAGATAAGGAACCATAATGAGAACCATGCTTGCTTCCATACATAGCAAGGGAGAAGGAAAATGGTCCCTCAAATGTAGCCAGCGTAGTTTGACTCTCAACTGCAAAAGAAAATGAAATGATGGGTGGCCTCCCCACCACTTGCTTGCTGCCCCAATCTCCTCACAAGTTTGGAGGAAGTGTATGGTGTATGGTGCAAAGTGAGCATGCTTTGCAAAATATAGAGCCTCGTCAAGTTCTCCTAGGGAGTGACCATCACCAATACTGCTTATGGCCTCAAGTAGACCATGAGATCTAGAAGGAAGGAGGTTCCTTCTCGAAGAAATTTCTTGCACATTTATGGTTAAGGAATGCATATATTCAATATATTAATCATTATGAAACCAAACAATATCCTTACCATATGCTTTGCTTATACAAATGGAGTGGCTCATAGATGAGTCTCCTCTCATTCTCAAAGAGAAAAGAGGTGGTTGTGATAACTCTTCCAAAGAGTTATGTATCTCCTTCATCTCCACATGATCCATGCATTTCCTCAAATGCTGATATATTTCCTCCTCAAAGCCTTCCCAAAAATACCCCTCCATGATGGTGTGGTATGCTCTCATAGAATAAGTGTGGCTGAAAAGGAAATCCTCCTGAGCTGTATGTAGCAACTTCCCCTTGAGCTTGGAAGCTATAAGAAAGAATATCCTACCATGATAGTAGATGACCTCATCTCTGATTGAGTATCCCTCCTCATGCACTTGGCCATCCAAAATCATACAAGTAGAGAGATCCTTGGAATAATCCACCAATAGCTGTGATTTCCAATATGGATCTATCCTCCATAGTGATAGCGCTGATGAACTATCATGAAGAACATCTATCATATGGCTCTCCTCTTCTTTGACATCTCCCATGCCAAAGATGCAAGTTGGAAGGTTTCTATCCCTCCCATGTTGCTCTTGCCACAACGTAGAATCTGAAATGAGAGTGGGTAAAGATGATGTTGAGAGAGTGTTTCTCTCCTCCTTGAGCCTACCCTAGACTCTTAGCATTGTACCAAGCTCTCCCAAGGTCTCCACTCCTCTGGAATCAATGAGTGGTGCCTCAAAATGTGAAGCATCCATCCTCCTCTACTGATCTGGTGGTCTCCCTGGTGAAATGTCTCCATGCAATGAGACATCAACATCAAGAGTAGACTGCATACATGAATGGACAGACTTGTCCCTACTCTCACTGCACAATCCAGTCTCCCTCTCAGGTGCATCAACCTCATGAAATAGACAGGTGTGTGTGCTCCTCATCACATGATGTTGGGCATCCTCCCTATCTCCTCCTTGTATCTCCATAGGTTCACACCCTATCATCAATGGCACATGTGAATCATGAGTTGTGCCTCGATCTCCACACATGAGATCCTGGGGACTTCCTTGCAAGGATGCAAGAATCCCTCTAGTTGGAGCAAGAGCTCCTCCTTCCTCTTCATGAGGTGCTAGATCAACTCTAGAAATGGCAGTGTTGTTGCCCTCCTCTTCATCAACATGTATGGGCAACCTTCCAAGAAATGGATCTCCTCTTGGGAGAGAGATCTCCATGCCCTTTTGTTCAGGAATATGAGATAGAGGCTTCACCTCTAACAAATTATGCTGCAATATGTCAGTATCCTCCATGGGTTTCTAAAGTGGATCTGGGTTTATAGTTTTATCCATCACATACAAGGGTTTTATTTGTTCATGTTTGTTCAACTTCTCCACATGTGTTGCAGAAAGTTTTCCACCAAACCTTCCCATAAATGCCTTAATAAACCTTGCATAAGAATAATTTTTTTCATTATTTAAAGAAAAATATTCAAATATCCACCCTGCATAGGCCTTACCTCCAAAGTGCAGCGCTGCTACTTTGATGGCTTCATCTTCAAAAATCTGATGTTGCTGCAAAAAGGTATCTAGCTCTTCTACCCAAACCCTGGCTGAACATGTAGGGGAACCATCAAAGATAGATAGAAGAAATATATCCTCATTATTCTGCTTACTCCTCCTCACCTCGATCTTGTAAAACTCTGGAAAAGTGATATGATCTCTAAACTTCTGAGTTTGAGATTCATACTCATGCAAGAGACCACTAAGAGTTCTCCTCTTAGGAATTCCTTCCTCCTCTCTTTCTCTTATGGAAAAACGGGCCATGTGACTGCGCTGTGCATCATATGGTGTGGCTGCATTCTCACACTCCCCATAAGAAAATATATAGTTTGACTCAGTTTCAAACCCTCTTGGAGATTTTGTACATATCTCCCTCCTTATCTTCTTGAAATATTCATGAATGCACTGTACAGATCTTGGAAGAAGCTGTGTGAGCCTATCTTCCTTTCTTCCTCCACAAAATGGAGTCTTCATCTCTTCTTTTCTTGATAGCATCATGGATGAGATCCACAGGATGAGCCAAGATTATGCTTTGATACCACTATAATATCCCAAAATAGGGAATTTCTACACTATCGAGAATATATTAAGATATTCCAAATGTGGAGATCCAGCAATATCTAAACACAACAATGGGGAGAAGTGATACATCAACTCATAAAATGTGAGTAAGAATCATAGCCATCTTATTAAGTTATAGTAGCAACAAATGTATACAAGATCTTGAGGAAAGTGTTACTCAAGATAGGTAATGATCAGCCTCAAGAAACATGTACATAAATCATGACAAAAAATTGCTACACAAGTGTGCCCAAGCTATGACTGCACAGTTTTATAAGAGAAACTACATACTAACATATGTCAAATACATAGATATACAAATGTACGGCCCATACAACATTGGCAGTGAAGATCTCAGCTCCCAAAGACTACCTCAAGTCAATCCTGGAAGGATTGGCTTAAATATACAAAATCTGCAAAATGCTGGAGTTGCAGGGTAGTAGCTGCAACTCAAGAACTAGAAAAGAGTAGAGAAGGCTGAAGATGCTGCATCTGATGAAAATACCTCCTCCAATGGATCTCTCAAGTGAAAGCCTGATCCTGTCACTGAAGATCTCACCCTCCAAACAATCTGCAAAAGCCCCACTGCAAATGCTCACTAGAAATAACACAGTCACTGAAGGAAACTGTATTGTAGGGGCAAGGGAATGAGTTGGATCAATACCAAGATCTACAATAAGATCCAAGTGCTTCCCAACTGATCTCTCAAAGGAAAGAGAGGCTCCTCCTCTGAAAAACAAGTGATGGAAGTGGTGCTATGAACCCTAACTGCAACACCCTGCAACACAACATTATTGTGCTTCAAAATAATGATGTAGCTAAAGGAGGATGCTTGGCCTCAAGCCTGGATGTGATGAAAATTATTACAACTCCTCCTTGAGGCCTCTCAAGAAAGGAGAAGGATTCCTAAACAGGGAATCCTTGTGCTAAGCAGCACTGCAACTCTGCTAAACAGTAGGAGTATGCATAAAGTCTGAATAGACAATGAAATCAATAATCTAAATCATGAATAACAATGGCTGCCTTGCCCTCCTTTTAAACAAGTGAAAGCTCTCTCTCTATGGGTCCCACTCATTAGGGCTTCCTCCACCAAATAATCCTCTTCCCATTCATACTGTGTTGTCTATCAAAGTGTTCTCCACCTCCTCTCCCAGCACTATTGACTTGGTCAAACTTGACCTTGTCTCCAGGAAATTGTCCTCTTTCACACATAAGGGTGTGAAATCCAGCTCTTATGTCTATCCCCTTTCACATTTGAGGGATTTTATTCAGGTTTTCAAAAAGTGTTGGGGTCCCATGATTTAGCATTTGATTGGCAAGCCAAATGACGGTGTAACATCAAACCGAGTCTTTGGGGGCAAGGACCACAACGCCTTCCTGGACTCAGAGAGGGATCTCTCTATTTGTGTAAGGGATATCTGTGTGTTTTCTTATTGTGTTCTGATTTTAGGCTAGTTATGAAGTAAGTTTTTGGTTTTGGTTTTTTAGGTTGTGAGGGATGAAACTGATCAAAGATATAAGATAGGTAAAAATATGTCAGATCAACTGGGCTATGGGGTCGAAAAGGTCAAGAAAGCTATCAGATGGTGATACAAGGCTATTGAAGGGCCGATTTGATTCGAGGTAGAATGGATCTTTGGGCAAAATGGAGTAAAATGGACATCAAGTTTGTGAACAACAAAGGATTTCAAGCATAACTAGTTTAATAGCTGACATAAACATGGTAGGGCAAACCATTAATCATGAGAAATGTAACTATAAGATAATCAATACATAGAAATAAACATTCAAGCCATGCATAGAGATATATAACTCTCTAACTTTGGGAAATGGCTATCATAATTTGGGGAAATACACTTAAGACAGACAAACAACTCAAATCACTATGCCGGAATGCCTAAACACAATACTTCAAGTTATTGGGCACTTTGAAAACAAGATTTCATAGTCTTAGGCAAAGGGCAAGATCGGAACAAGACCTCCTTGGTTCAACAAATGACAATCTAATCAGTCAAAGAGAAATTTCATGGATGGAGATATGGCTAGCCATGAGTAAGCAGGGCATACCATAAATCATACTTAGCATGCATAAAACCATGAATGAAATAAGCAACAATATCCTTAAGTTATTAAAGAGCAATCAATAATTCTTTAATGTGACTAAGGATGAAGAAAACATGGAAGCTATGAAGAAACATGAAATTTGAGGTGCCTCCAAGGGCATGTCTCAAATTTGTTCTCTATTGTTCTATAGCAAGCAAGAAACATGGATTCATGAATGAAAACTAGGAAACAAAACAATGAGAGAGACACTATACCATTCTACCAAGTCATGGAATCCAACAACAATCCTCTTTCATCATCCAAGAACATCCAAGAGACTATCCAAAAGCATGAGACAAGTATTTCTTCCAAAGCTTATATGACCATATATTGCTTCTATCATCAAGTTCAGCCATGTTTACAATGAAAGCCTTTGGAATAAATAGGCCAAAGTGAGGAAAACCTCATGGTTCAACTTGCCATCTCATTGGCTTAACCAAAATATCTAGATTTGTCCTTGAGGCTTTGCAAAGCCCAAGGCACAAAATATCTCATAAAATATCTAAAAAATGTTAAAAAAGGGAAATAAATTGAATTTTCATCACTTCTCATGTGCAAAAATAGCTAAATTCACATGAGGAAAAAGCAGTTTTTAAAGGTTCAAATTTTACAAAAATATTCAAAAATTACATCAGCAAAAGGTCCCCTGACTTGCCGGCAACTTTTGGCAGCCTTCCAGATGTCGAAACGAGGCTCATGATACAGCCTTCCCGATGTCGAAACGAGGCTCATGATAGCTCGTTGGAAAGCTCTGAGTGTCTACTTTCTGGAGAAATTATAATTTTCTCAATATAATGCCTATAAGTCTTCCAAAAGTAATACTGTGTGTAAAAAACCAAAAAATAAGGTTTGCTGATGGACCGGGCAGAGTGTAGAAAAAACGAGTATTTTCTGCCATTTCGGGGGAGAAAATGATCTTCAAATGTCCTAAAAATCACTGAGTGTGTGCTCCTGAAATTATGGCATCCAATGATACCATTCTCCTCCCTTGATGATCCCCCCAAACTGAAATGGCGAAGCCCATGAGTTTTGGCCAAAAACCCAAAAATGCCAAAAAACCAAAATATGTCGAAAATCGCCCAAAATTGGTGAGCATGACCCTCAAGGGTTCTCAGCAACATGTTGTGAAGCAGAGGCCAAAATATGAAGTCCTGATGTGTCCTTTCTCACTTTCCGTGCCGGGCACTTCCCTTTAGCCTCCTTGAGCTTTTCTTGAGCAGCGTTCAACTTGCGCCGGGCAAACTGATTTAACTTTTTGTAATGCCTCGTCATTCTCCTTTGAAGGTCTAAATCCCTGTTTTCCCTCTCCAACTTCTTCTCCAAATGGTCATTGACTCTCTCAAGCCACGCCTCCTTATTTTTCTCTATCTCCTGTTCAAACAATGCAGTGAGAGGGGTAGATTGGAGAAGGGCATTTTCCTCTTCTTTTTGCTTTTCAAGGGCCTTTTTAAGCCCCATGGTTCTAGGCCTCTTTTGCTTAGGCTGATCTTTGCCTTCACTTTCATCAAACTCGCCCATGAGTTCTTCCAACCTTTCTTGGGCTTTGGAGGCCTCCTTCTTGTACTTATTCGCCCGTGTCTCATAAACAGCAATATGGACACTCATTTGCCTATTTTGGATTTGCAGAAATTGATTGAAATTCCTTGCCCTATGAAGATCATCCTTCAATGCATCAATTTGGCCTTCCCTATGGATCAAAAGGTTTTCTAGAATTCGGGCCTCATTATCACTATCATCGCTTTGGATAGGGATGATATCGAATGCACTCTCCTGTTCATGACTTCATTCTACCTTGCCCTTCCATTTGCTTTGGGTGGCTATTCTAGTGCTCTTCCTCCTAGTCAAATCAATGATAGGCTTCTTTGGAAATTTTCCTTTACTTCGGAGAGCCCTTGTCACATTTGGAGTGACCACTCTAGGCACTCTCTTCTTCGTTGTCCGGGGCTCGACCTTTTTAGGACAAGAGGGCATGGCCCTTTTACCTTTGTCACCTTGTTCCTCTTCCTTTTGAGTTTGTTGTTCGTCTTGAGGAGGCTGTTGTTCTTCTTGAGGCTGCCCTTGCTCATCACTGTCATGCCCTTTTTCATCATCTTCATGCTGTTGCTCTGTCTCGTAGGACTGTTGTGTGTCTTCTTTAGGCTATCCTTGCTCATCACTATCATGCTGCCCTTGCTGCTCTGTCTCACAAAGCTTCCCTTCATCATCTTTATGTTGCTATTCAGCACTTTCTTCCTCTTTCCCTTGTTGTTGTTCATCACCACTGTGATGTTGTTGTTCATACTGCTGCCCTTCACCATAAGGCTGCTCACCCTCATCACTTTCATGCTATTGTTCACCCTCAACATGATTTTGCTGCTCACCTTCATCACTGTCATGCTGTTGTTCAGCACTTTCTTCCTCTTGCTCATGTCTTTCCTCCTCTTGCTGGTCACTTTCTCCTTCTCCATGTTCCTTTGTTTGTTCTGTAGTAAACTTGAGCCTTTTAGAAGTAGGTATGCTAGAAGAAGGTGAGGGGAAAAGAGTAGGAGATGTAGGGGATGTATGGACTGGAGGGACAGTGGAGAAATACGGATGAGTGATGAAAACATCCCAAGAGACCTCTCTCTTTTCAAGCTGATGAAGAATGATGATTTTGATGAGAGAGTGATGGAAGAGACAGGTTTTTTGCTGTGAAGGAGGCCTCTTCTGGACAGTGGAGGCCATTTTCTCAATGCTCTTATGCAAGAAGAAAGGAAGATTTAGCTGTTTGGTCCTTGTGAAATGCATCAGCAGTCGAATGTGACAAGCATAGATTCGGGAGAATCTTCCCTCGCAAGTGAAGTACTTCATGATAATCTTCATGAGGGGGGCGTAGCTGGCTAAAAGATATGAGAAAGGGAAAATATAAGGACAAGCATCTCTGTGTTCAGGCTTTAGAAAGGTCTTGTAATCATCTAAGTCCAAATGGCTTTGTTTAAACCATTTCTCGCCAATATAGGGAATTTTAGTGGCTTTGGAGATGGATCTTGGGGAGAACTTGAAGTCAAGGCCCGCCAACTGGAAATGCTTGTCTTTGAACCTCAAAGCGCAAAGGTGTGTCAGAGGAGAAAAAATCTTCACCTCTTGCACCCTTTGGCAAAAATATAAGCACCCGACCTCATGGAAATTGAACAGTACCGATGGGTGGGCATTCACTTCTTCAGTGGAAATAGGCTCATACCTCTTGTGCAATCCAATCCTACTATCCTGCCTGGGAGGCATCTTGTTCTGGATGCTCTCTGCAAAACCCAAAATGCCTCAAAAGGATTTCTTGAAATGTGTTCTCAAACAAAACTCTGCCCTCTCTGTCAATCATTGTTTGATCAAGGTGAATTTGGTTTCAAAATGCTGTATGAGATGACCTTTTAACACAAAATTCTCTGCTCTTTCCAAAACACTGTTTTTCCCTATGCATGCCACTCAACAAGTAAATTCAATAACCATCACACAGTCAACCAAAATGCATATACAGTCAAATGATTTTCTGAGCTTGGATAAGGTCACAGAGCTTTTGCTATTTTTGATGTGAGCACAAAAAGACCTGTAGCAGTCAAACAACAAAAACTCCTCTTAATCAAAGCACTGCCCTTGTATTCACTGTTCCTCACATAGAGTTTTAAAATACCTCCAAATGCAATGGTAGCCCCACTTACTAAAGTCTACTTTATAGAACAAAGGAGGTAACAGTGGTTTTTTTCCCTTTTTACACCATAGGGATGACTTTTGAAATAACAAAAACACTTATATAGTGATCACTTTTCATGAAATTAAACCCACTATTTTGCTTTTCCAAATACTGTGTTCCTAGCCCTGGACACTATTTTGCACCTTTCAATACTATTTTGAGGGCAGTTTATAGGCTTTTAAACATCAATAGGAACCCACCATTTTCACTATGTTCCTTTTGAGCAAACATAAACCACACCAAAACTTTGAGTGTCAAACAAAACTATCAACCCTTCTAAGCATTGTTTTCTCCATTACACATGTTGATAGAGGTTATGGATTTTATCTCAACCTTTGGGGGCAGCTCTAGGTTCTTTGGAACTAATGAATCACTCCTACCAGTCCCCACTATGACAGACTATGTCAAAAAACTTTTAACCAACCATTTTGAAATTCCTACCGAGACCTTCACCCCTTTCACCAACATTTACTCCTTTGAAAAACACAGCATTTAACACCTTTTTAGAAAATTGAAAACACCAAGGAGGCACCTAGAATACCTCAAAATTTCGATGGAAAGCTTGGGCTGAGGGTTTGAGCAGCTTCAAGATTTGTTTGAGGTGTTTTGGGTGCTCAAAATGTGCGCAGCACGTTCAACCGGGAGAACGCCGCGCAATAGAGCAGTTTTCGGGTCACTGTCGGGCCGACGCGACCAATGCCTACAAGCGCGCCGTGCGGCTATGTATTCCTTTGTAAAAAGTGCGCCTGAACATGTTGCGCATTTGTACAGGTGCGCCACGCAGTCTCCAAGCCTGAAAAACTCTGTTAAATTGCCAAAATATTCTTTCTCCGGTCTTGCGAATATCAAGGGAGAGTTTGGCTTGTGCTTTGGAATTTGAAAAATAAGTGTGGGCAACGGTCTTTAACTCTTGTATTTGAAAAAGGTCAAAACCCTTTGGTGTGTTCAAATATGGTTTTGAAAACGTTGAAAAAGCCTTTGGTTTAAAACCAAAATATGAAACTCACATCCTTTTTTGAAAAGATAACTCAGACTTGTTTTTGTTCAAACAAAAACATAGTGGCAATGATCATTTCTTTATAAGCGAGACCTCCCTTTTGAAATGAAACAACCTTTTGGAGAATTTGAAACTTTGACTGTTTTCTCAATAGAGAGAAAAAATCTTCTCTTTTGATATCTGCACTGTGAGAGGAGAAATTGTTCTAAGCCATATGAGGATTACAGATGCGCCTTTAAATGATGTTTCTCTTTGATTGGGAGGTGAAACTAAGTTATAATCACCCGAGCTTCATTATCACCTTTGACATATTTCCATAAAGAACAGGCCTTCCTTCTTGACAGGGGCATGCTCTATTTGTTTTGAGTGTGTTTTTCTGACCTTGAAATACATACCATAATTCTTCTGGCATCTTTATGACCTGGTGTATCTATTTGCGGTGCTTTTTGGAAAAACTAAACTCAAACTGCCTTTGTTTACTATGAGGAGTAATTGTAAGAAGATTCTTCAGGGACAGGAAGGAAAGTATCTTTTGAGAAATAATTTCCATTCCTTAACCTGTGTTATGACCTCATTTCTCAACCACTTATCAATTATGTTTGGCTTAAAGAAACAGAGAATAAAAGTTAAGCCTGTTTACTAAGGAGATGAGTTTTTGTAGCTTTTTAAGGAACTCACACCCCTCAGCAAAGTTTGTCCACTTCTTGGCTTCAGATTGTCTTTGAGAGCAAACTGTGATGGGAGGTAAGCCAGCTTCTTTGATATTTTATAGCGCTGATGCTTTTCCTTTGTTTTTCTTTGACATGTTTTCCCTGCTCAGAGGCTTTAAATTGTCTTCTATTGTTCTTACCACTTATCTCTTGATCAGTCAAACCTTGAAATCAGTCACTGCCCTGGCCCTCTGCTTATGAATGAAGGAGGTTTATCTTGACAAAATGCATGATGTTCTTTCACCCTCTGTCTCAATCCAAAGGAGGATGTTTGATGAATCATGCTGATAGTGGCTTCTCTTATACCTCTTCCTTTAATCATCATTTTTATGCAGAGATCTTCATTTGCTATCTCACTGTACTTCAAAGTTTGTCTTCACAGTTAGTGAAAAAACTTAAAAACAAACTTTACCTTGGCCCTTTGCTTATAGATGAAGGAGGCGCTTTCTGTCTTCAAACCCTCTGCTTATAGATGAAGGAGGTTTTTCAGTCTTCAAACCCTCTGCTTATAGATGAAGGAGGTTTTTCAGTCATGTCATATCATCAGCCCTTTGTCAATGCTATTTTCCTTTTACTGTCCTTTCAAGCTTTGAATGTGATCGCAAGAGCTTAATGAAAAACTCGTCGTTCTTTGGCTGCATTCCCAGGCTCAAGATCACATTGAGAAGCATCTGTCTTCTCCTGTGGAGCCAAATATTTTCTTTTGGGATGCTAGTATGCCTCTGTCCTTGAAAGATCCATTTAAAACACTGTAAAAAACACCTAGAATCAGTTTGACTTATGGTCCATGTATTGCTGAGACTTGAGTGTGTATTAGTGGCGCGACCTATGGCTGTAACCAACTTTGTTTGCAGAATGGGAAGGTCTGTTATGACTGGTCTATAGCAGATGGAGGTTCTTTGGCTTTAGGATAGTTTGCCAAGGGAGAAATGCCTAAAGCGCCACTTCCTAACTTAGGGGAGACTTTTTGGGCAGATTTGGATTGTTTCTTTAGAGCTGATGGGCAGACTAGTATGGGCGAGGCTAGGTAGGATTTGATAATGAGGTTTCATCTCGTCATGGGCGGTCGAAAAGGTAAGAAGGAAAAAAAAAATTATGGGTGTTTTCCGGTGGAAAATTTGACGAAATTTTAAGATCGGATGCTAGAAAACTTAGGTTTATTACATCTAGTCATCACCAACAAGTGAAAAATACGATGACTAAACGATTCCACGCGGGTTTGGTGTGTGTGGAGTGGTTCTCTTCTGAATAATAGGCCACAACTCTGTTTCTCGGTGCAAGTAGGCCACACATGCCTATACTTCCTGGCAGCGACCGAGGGCCGAAAGGTTGTGAGGTAGGCCACATGCCTTATCTCCTTGGAACACGGTAGGAGAGCTTATTTGAGGTTGGGAATTAGCTCAAGAGCAAAGCACGCAGAGCCAAATATTGTTGAAGGAGGCCACAGCAGAGGAGGGTCTAGAAGGTGAGAAGGTCTTGTAGCGACTTTCCAACAACCTAACCGATGGACCGGATCTACAAAAATGCTACACATCAACCCATCAGGAGTTAAGGTATGTGTTGTTTGATATATTTAAATTGAGTTAGATGCTAGTGGATGAGTAGTCCTAGGAGACTTGGTATTGAACACTTGTTTTGCGATTTGGAGAAACGTGAGAGTGGACCAAGTGTAGCCTAGAGTAGCACCTTAATGGACTAAGGTGTTTGCTACGAAGCGAGTGAAGTTGAGCTTAAGGTTTGGCCAACCAAGAGTAGTTTGGACCACCGTGTTCATTGTTGGAAAGCGACATTTGGCAATGATATGAGGTGGAAACCCTCTTTCCCTATGTTAATCTTCATTGGAGCAACACATGAAGGCTATAGTGGAAAGTCCTAAGTAGTTGAGGAGCAACGATGGGCAAGAAGTGTCAAAGTGTTGTGGCCTTGAAAGACAAAGGAAAACTGGTAGGTATGAAAACCCTATGTGTTGGTTGTAGATGGACTTATGATCGACTAGAGGAAGATTGTAGAGGCAGAGTTTAATTCTTATTTCAAGGACTTGGTACATTGATAGGCGGTGGTGTGGGAGCAAAAGCAAGGACACAGTAGTGTATGGGATATGACAAGAAAACAATTGCATTACATCGGCTAGATTGTAAGTGTATCTTATATCGTGTGTTCTTGTTATAGTGGATGTAAGTGTGAAAATTTCAATACGGAAATACTCTGCAGTGATTGATTTATTTAGCCTACTTATTTACACATAGTAAGTTATTTGCAAATGTGATAATTGTAAAATAAACTATGACTAAAGCATTTACTTAATCAAAAAGAAGAATAACAAATAGAGCTTACATATAACACAATAGAAACAATCACATGAACACGATTGTTTTGGACAATTTAATGGAAAAACCCAATGTGGGAAAGCCCATATGGCAGAGATGAGGGTTTATATTATTCTTCGGCGGTGAAATATTTTTGCAAAATATGATGAGCATATATCTCGCATACACCGAGATAATTTTCCCGGAGCACTTCGGAAGAATTCCATTTGCAGAAGGCACCCTTCCTCCCTCTGTGTCTCTCTCGCATTGGCCTTTCTTCGATCCTTGCGATGGACATATCCTTTCTGCGTGGAGGGCAGTGTTGCTGCCCAGCATTGCTCCCTCTACGTCCTCCTTTGCCTTCTTCCTTTCTTTGACTTCCCCTTCATCCTTCGTGCACATCCGCCTCTACAACCTCACCCTCTTGAAATCAGAAATTCTCTTACTTCGGAGAATCGTTTTCCTTGGTGCGAGAATGTGCCCAACTTGCTTTCTAAATTTCCTAAGTTTGAACTTAGGGAGCATTTTTAAATAATTAATTATTTTAATAAAGCATGATCAGTGGAATTTCCACAAACGGTTTTGGGTTCTCTGAAGCGATGTCCAAGCCTCTTCAATACCAGGGCTTGGAACACTTTCCAATGCTACAAAATCAACACTCCCTCTTACGCAGGAGCGTGTTCAAGTAAGGTATAGCTGTATCTTCTCTAACTTTGAAGCATACGGTACCCCGCTGGCGATGTCTTGGTTGCCACTCTCATCCTGCACTATTGCCCTCTTGTCTTTTCTTTGTCTATGATACCATCTGCCTTGCTTGCCTCATCATCTTTTGCGGCTCCCTGCGAATCTAAAGTCCACCCACATTCCTCTGCGGAATGGGTTCTCAACCATCCCCATCTTTTTCCTTGAAGTAAGTAAAATTAATCCTACCCGAGAGATTTACATGAAGATATCTATTTTTATTCTCCAGTAGAATATGCTTCAACTATCTGACCTCTCATTGGTCTGGTCTGCGATAAAGTGTCACCTAATGTCAATGTGCTTGGCGGTCTGTGAAACACATGATTCTCGACGAACGGTGCAACTGCGGTTATCACCCAAATTCTGGTGGAGTTCATCCTCACTGTTTGGGCGCAAGTTCATGAGCAACTTCAAGCCATGTAAGCACTCACACGGTTATGCTGGTAGCCATATATTATTCTCGGTGACCTAAATTCTTTGAAATTTATCTTTTCTATTGCACGATCATTCTTGATTCGAGAGTAAAATAGTACCCACGCGATGCTTTTTCGATCCACTTGACTTTGACATTGAGTATCGAGAATATGCATTCTTCCTTGATCAAAAATTATCTTTTTATTCTCACTTTTAGGTGTCCACTTTCGTACTATGCTCATTCCATTAGGTCATGCTAAAAATTGTTTCACTAATGGTAACCCTACTCAATAAAGTTCGCTCTCCCTCAAAAAATCACATTTCTTGACTCACCTTCTGTGCTCTGGTGAGCATAATAACACTTTTGAAAAGCTCATTCACCCATGTCTTGTCTCGATTAAAGTCAATACATCGAAGTTAGGGCATTCAAGACCACATTGGGTCATTAGGTTTCATTACAGGGTCCAAGTACTATTTCATTTTCATAAAATTGACCAAAGTATGAGGGTAAAATTTAATATGTCTCTTTACCATGTAAATATGACCTCAATATGGTTTCCAAAGTTGTAATTTGATTTCAAGTGTGAGTTTCATTCCGAAGATGTAATTTTTATTTATTCATTTAATTTTATGTCAGAATTTACCTTCAAATGTAGTAGTATTACGGTCTTAAAGAAAGTGGCGAGCTCGGAATTTCCATGCCAACACATCAATGTTAAAATGAAAGAGTTTTTAGTTCATCAATTGATCAAATATTAAAAGGGATTGTCTTTTCCCAAAGGTACTGATGTCATTGTTCCTGACGCTAAACCCTAATTTCCTCTCCTTTGAACTGGGGTTCTTGTGGAAATGAGATATTTCGTGAACGGGCCAAGTGTATCATTGATGAGAAGTATGAGGCCACTCCAAGTCATAAGATCATGTCATCATTTTTAAGAAATCATTCCAAGGTCAAGTCATTTGCCACTTGTAGGCGGCACTTCTTCTAAACGTGTTTCGACCAAAAAAAAATCTGGATTTGTCAAAGTGAAGAGGTTTTTGATAATAGCATAGGTCAGGAAGAAAAACCTCTCACTGTTTTACATAAGGTGTCATGGATTTGGAAAATATGTCAAAATACGGTACACGGGAGGTTACACTTTTGGAGTGACCTTGAAATGTTTCTCTGGAATACCCAAATGACTTTCTTGATAGGTAGAATGATAACTAAAGAAAGTTTCCAATGGCTGTCATACTCAGTGGGTGAGGAAGGCCTCCAAACATTGCTTGCAACAACACTCTTTACATTTGCTTTTTTATATTACGCACTTTTTGACCGGTCTTGGGAAAATCAACTTTTGTCAAGGAAAATCAATTCCAATCAGAAAACAAAAGGTATATTTATAAATTATACAAGATAATATTTCCATGAACTATCACAGGCCAATTTGGACGGCGGGAAGGCCTCCAAATGTGAGTCTGAGAAGGTGTTGCACATAGAGAGCGCGTTCTGTGGTGGGTGCGCGTTCAACGAGAGACCTTTATGCATTTAACGGTGTCGTTGCACATTTTAGGAAAATTATCGGTGCAAATTTCAATAATTTGCTACATGATACCGGAGAATAGCTATGTGTTTCGTGGGTCACTACGCGTTCATCCGAAAGTTCCAAAAAGCCTTTGTTAGCATTCACTCCATCATTTGATCTTTAGATCTTTGCTAAACAGTGTTAAAAGTTCTATTGCCGATGCGTAACAAAAATTCTCATCACCTTGATGTATTGTTATGCCATGAAGTGATTTAAACCTATTTCTAAAAGAAAAACCCTAGTGTCTAATAAAACCTAATTCACCCTCAAAGCTAATCCCTAAACTTTCTTGTTCTCTCACATTCCTAAACATTCCCACCCAAATCCCTGTCATTCCTAGAAATCTGTCCTTATAATCCTAAACTGGGTTTATCTTTCCTAGGTTCCCTCATATTCCCCGTACCTTCATATCCCCAACACTCCTTGTCATATTCCTTGTTGTTCACATAAATCCTAGAGTTTTTGACATAGAGACATCATGGTGACGGGGAGAACAAAAATTATGGTAGGGAGAAGAAGGAGCTAGAGAGAAAGCCATATAAGAAGGAGGAAAGTCATCAAACATTATTGTTCATACATCATTACCGGATCGGCTCCTTCATCTCGTGCCTCACTCTCCATTGACCCTTCTTCTTCACCCTTTTTTTATAACCCTTCATCATCATCACATCATGATTAAAGGTCATCGAAGCGGCGATGACATTGGTACAAATGGGCTAAGTTTTGGCCGAGGTTGAGCCATTGCCCAAAACTTACCGAGAGAGGCTATAGACATGTGTTTCTTCACTTAGAGTGAAAGGGGCAATGCCTTCTTCGTGACACCTTGATGTAGATAAAGGTAAGGAAAAAGGTGATAGAGCCAACATTGCGGTAGGGGAGGAAAATGGCCAAAGCAGGCAAAATTTCGATTCAGACACAGGCCTAGATGAGGAGGATGAAGGTAAAATCACCAATGCGATAATAAAAAGGTAAAGAGGCTAAGATTAGTGAGCTCCAAGCCTATCTTGAGAGGTATAAATATGTGATTCACTCCTTGAGCACCGAAAACTGAGCGATTTGAAGACCAGCATGGGGTCATCTCAATAGGTGAAATGCATCAAAGCACGAAGAGAGGAGAAGGCTAAAGCCTTGCTTGGGAAACATTAGAGAAGTTTGGTGAACTTGATGATGATGAAGGATTGTGCTTCAAGATAAGAACCTAGGACTAGAGGGGTGAAAAGAGCTCTAGCCTAGAGACAAGGGAACACGAGCTAGCAAAGCGACTTACCCTAAATGAACAACTTGCCCTGGGAAATCGGTGAGAACAAGGAACCATTGATAGAGCCAATCTACACGGAGAAGTTTAACAGAAGTCAACAAGCATAATGACTTGTTGAGGATAAAGTCCAAACTTTCACTCGAGAAAAAGAGAATTGCATTGTGATCTCAAAAGAGCCAATGCCAAAATTGACGTTTTGACAAAAATAGCGAAAAGAAGTTGAACATACTTGCCAGGGTGTCACTCCATGCCTCAGAAACACTTTATCAGCAAGTACCCCAACAATTTTGACAAAATTTTGGCAAACCTAGCATTTTTTCATTTATGTGTATTTGAGGATATATATTGCTATAGAAAATTTGCTAAACGCGTAGCGTCTTGGACGCTACGCTCTTTTTTGGGGCATCTAATGGACAGTAGCCCACCACCACCAAATTTTTAATGATGAGGACATAAACACAGCAGAAGTTTCAAAGTTTTTGGAGAGAACGGGTCCATCAAAAAGTAAAAAAACCATAAAAAATTCATGTTCTACCTCAAGTCTGCACAGTCACTGTAACGTTTACTAGTCTTGGAGAAGTGGTTTTTGGCCAGTAGGTATCATTTTGAAAACTGAGGTAGTTCTGGAAATTAGACTCGAAGGGATTTCCAATGAGCCATCATGGAGCATATTTGGATACGGAAACCTCAAATTCAACCTTTAACAAAGGTCATTTTTTTCTTAACTTGGTGTTGTGCTTGTTTGAAATTATGTGTTGCGGTCTTGAGGGAATTTTTAAGGTTTCACTCCAGGTTTGACTTTTGCCTTGAAATGATGGTTACTTATGTAATAGTAAGATATGAATGTAATTATCATTGTTGTACTATTTAATAGGGTAAATACGCTAGGTAAATCAAGCATATGAAGATTATGGCAGATAGGTTCACTTTGAGATGGGAACCAGTTCACTTTTGTCATCCTATGTTAGCTATCAAGTTAAATTTTGTATTAAAATATCTCCCTCACCTCATGGATTCTGACCCCTAAGGATGGTGGAGGTGGTTTTCATGTCTATTTAGCTCAGTTTTTCACATGAGTAAAAATTTAGATTAGTTTGATTTTCTTAGTTAGTCGAGGAGACTTTGTATTCGATTTTGGCCATTAATACAAGAGGAATTTGCAGCATTTGCCCGGATACATGTTGTTGATATTTCATTGTTTCTTCTTCGGTGACATATGTTGTGAATTTATTGTTCATTTCCTTTTCATGTTTATGATTATGATCTTTTATGATGTGAAATTCAGAGATACATGTGCTTCATGCTCTTGTTTTTGGGTAATTGATCATATTTTGTTTCATGTCCTTCTATAGGGAAAATACATCTCTTATGCTTCCTAAACCTCCTTACATTTCTAAAACAGCTCACCGCCATTGTCTTCAAGTGATTGAGGTATACTACATGCCCATTTCATCCACATAACCCTAACTCTATAGCCACAGCCTAACTTTCCTTGACCTAATTTCAAACATCCATTTGATTTACCCAACGAAAACCAAATCAAAACAACCCCACATCTGTACTATCCTATTTTAATTTCTCTAGCCTACAGTTTATGACCCTTTTGAAGGAAACCCTCTCTGAAGCTTGATATAGGAGCTAACTATCAAGTCAAAAGCAGTTTGTGGTTACCACTATTGAATTCCTTCCTCGAGGCTTGGGAATATGGTGGAGTGATAACACAACCCAATCGTTCGGTGAACCCAATCGTCGGTGAACCCAATCAGCTAGTTTCATTTCCCTTGCACGTTAATTCAACCTTAATACTCGATTGTCCCCTTTCAAGTAGAGAATATGTTTGAGAACATGGCCTGGTGAGCCTCCTTGGTTCTACCGTAGGCCTTCAGAGACATTCACTACATAACGAGATGTACGGTCCTAGTGTTTCCCACGTGCATCAGTCCTGCTAGGTTGCCTATACAAGGCAAAGTTGACCTCATCATCCTTAGACGTGTCGATCTTATTCTGGTTGTAATCATTGGCACTGCTTCGTAGATTCTGATATCACTGCAGAAACCTCTTCACGAATATCGTATATCTTCCTTGCCAAGGAAGATTTCTCCCTGTTGTGAGACCTCCAAACCAAGAAAATAGTGCATTTTCCCCGGATCCTTTATGTCGAATTCGGTGGCAGTTCTCTTGTGGTCTTTGATGAGCTTGGAGTAATTAAATTGAGAACATATCATCTACATATAATACTGGTGGCGGCTCGTCCCATACTCTTAGATAGTAGGGGTTGGGATGCGTGCTCTTGACCGTCCCATCTTCCGGGTGGCTATCAATTGGCCATACCATGCTATGAGAGCACTTGGAGTCCTTACAAGGCTTTTAGCCTACGCGCGGGTGTCTTTTGCTCATGCGTCTCCAATCCTACGGTTGTTCTATGTACACTTCCTCTTCTATCACCCCATTCAAGAACAACATCTTGACATCCATACAGTGAATTTCCCGCCAATGCGGCCATTGCAGGGAATGATGGATGTGATTGAAGTGTAACGACTACGGGGGTGAAAGTTTTCTTCATAATCAATCGCTTCCTTAAACGTGCATACGCGCTGAAACTGGCTTTGAACTTCTTCTCTATCTTTATGCATACGGAACATACTTAATGCGCAGACCCACCTTGATCCTACAGGCGATCTGTCGAGGTCTAGGGACTACTTCCACACATCGTTCGTCATGATGAAGTTGTGGTCCTCCACCATAACATCTACCCACGATGTTCGGTTGCCTCTCGAAAACTAGAGGTTCTCCAACACATTTTTCTGCAATTACGGCCCTTTGTCTGGTTTTAGCAAACCTCCCTTATCATTTCTGGGGATCAATAAATTCTCATCACTGGGTCTGTTGGAGTTCTCTTGCTCGTCCTTCCTTGGTGGTGGGTGTATTTACCTTCTCTCCTTCTTGCACTTTTTCGAAAGAACTTTCCTCCCGGAAGAATCCTTGTCTTTGCGGAGGGCACTAGACCATTTTCTTGTGAGCCGTTGTGGCTGTACTTGAAGATCCTCCTTCATTGCGTTATCTGTGTGTTTCCGGGATCTCTTGAGCTCGCTCCTCCATGAATTTCACGTCAACGCCACTACGATCTTCTGTTCTTAGGAATATAGATGCGATATGCCTTCACATTTTCACCATATCCCATAAGGTATCCCTTCTCGTAGTTTTATCTAATTTCTTCTTCTTCTGAGGTCTAGATGCGATGTGCCTTCGCATTTTTGCTGCCTCCCATAAGGTATCCCTTCTCTTGGGTCTT
Source organism: Pinus albicaulis (assembly GCA_034641835.2). Taxonomy (NCBI): domain Eukaryota; kingdom Viridiplantae; phylum Streptophyta; class Pinopsida; order Pinales; family Pinaceae; genus Pinus; species Pinus albicaulis. The sequence goes on from JAXQQM020077204.1 coordinate 42,270, forward strand.
ATCTAATTTCTTCCTCTTCCTCATGTGGTGTATGCTTCAATATACTATGTACAAAATATACGAAGTGGCTCACCTCGGAGCTTCTTTGCGGTGAACACACTCTTTAGAGTCACTTTTCCCAATGCTTTGGGAGGCACCATTGCATACTGCTGATTTGTATTGCAAAGTTTAGCCCATAGAAATTTGGGCATGCCTTGATCATACACACCATCGCCTCACAACTTCCACAATTCTCTTATATTTCACTTTTTGTGGCTCCATTTTATCGGATTGTATGGGCTTGTCCATTCTCTCTTGATGCCTTCACTGTGAAGTCTGCAGAAGTCTTTTATCAATATATTCTCCTACCATTATCTAATCGCAATTTCTTTGATCCGATTTATGATTAAATTTTCTGCAAAGCCTTGAATTCTTTGAATGTTTTCAAAATACTTCATCTTTGGTCTTGAAAAGTAGATCCACATGTTTTAAAGATGGTCATCAATAAAGGTGGCGAAATACTTTTCTGTGAGAGCATTCCTGGACATTGGTCTGTGGATGTTTGAGTGTATCAAATCCGCACACTCTTGGCCCTATTGCTACTTCTTGGAAATGCGCCTTGGCATCTTCCTAGTACGTACCCCACTGGGGACATCATCTTTCCTTGTGTTAAGGTGCAGGAGCTCCACTGACAGGTCTTCTTGAGGATATTGAGCTCCATGATGTAGATGCTTTGATGCTTCTATGCCATAATTCATTCAAGTCACTCATTTATGCCGCCTACTCGGTGCCAACACAGAGGAATAAATTTAGCAACATACGGTTTTATGGCTCCTTACTCCAATTTGTGCCTTCCTTTTCCAACTAGGGTGTTTCGCGTAAATGGCTTCCTAATAAAGTATACATCGTAACCCTTGTTACGAAGTTGAGACAAGGTAAGTTCATCTCCAATCCCGATACATGCGATACATTGTTGGCCGAGAGCTTGTTTGCACCAAGCACCATTTGTGAAATATTAGTTCCTCTTCCAACGTGATGCATAAGCCGCCCATTTCCCATCATGATGCGAAAATTCATTTTCTCTTCTGATAGCTCGAGAAGCATTCTTGGCTCCGTTATGTGAGCAAATGTGCTCCACGTAGTACCATATACGGAGAGGCCGTGCTTGACACACAGTGGAAATCCTCTTCTAGTACGGATATAAAAATACAAATGTCATGATCCTATGTTTTTCTATGCGTTACGGAAATTTGCACTTAGTTTTTTTGTTGTTGTTGCATCGATGTCGGATATTAGTTGGTAGCAAGACCTCACTCTTTTGTATTTCACCTTTTTCTGCGGTTTAAATGTGAAATTTTCTGATACGAAATACTCTTTAACGATGGGATGATTTGTTACTTCTACTTATTTATGACAAGTTATTTACAGATGTGATGAAGTGCAAAATAAACACGACTACAAAATTCACTTAGTCAAAGTAGAAAGAACAAATAGAACATATAATACAATGAAGCAATCACATGAACAAAGTTATTTTTGGACAATTGTCCTCGGAAAAACCCAATGTGGGAAAACTAGTGCGGCGGATGAGGGTTTATTATTCTTCAGCGGTGGGAATATTTTACGGAAAATATGATGAGCATATGTATAGCAGCCACACCTAAAATAATTTTTTGAACACTTTGAAGAATTTCGACACCTTTGGAGCATCCTTCCTCCCTCTTGCTTCACTCCGCGTGACGCTGCATGGAGTCATTGCGCTAGAGCGCATCAACCTTTATGGTGGAGGCTGCAGTCTTAGGCGCTCAACACTTCCTCCCCTCTTGTGTCCTCATCACGCTTTCTTCTTCCTCTCGCATTTCCCCCTTCCTCCTTCTACGTCTACAACTCTGCCTCTACAACCTCACCCTCTTCGAAATTGAATTCTCTTACTTTATAATCGATTTCAGCAATTCTTCGAGTGTGCCCATCTTTATTTCCAAATGACCCCTCAAGCCTTCTCTTATAGTCTTCTAGTTGTTGGATAACGACCCATATTAGATCTCTAATCAATGGCTCATATTAAAGATGACTTTGATATTGGTTTCTAAGAGATTCACCTACGCTTTATTGATACCCTTTAATTATTTAATTTCCTAAGTTTAGACTTAGGGGCCACTTCTAAAATAATTAATTATTTTAATAAAGCATGATGCGAGTGGAATTTCCAAAAACGGTTACGGAAGGTTCTCTCGAATGCGATGTCCAAGACTACTCAAAAAATATGGAACTTGAAGACACTTTACAATGCTACAAAATCAACATGAGGCCATTATCCATGGTATGGGAGCCCTAAAAATGTTTTATTATCTGTTTGATTAATATAATGAAGTTGGGTTGTTGTATAAGTTGTAAAAAGTTATTCCATATTTTGTGCACTAGTATATTTATTGTTGTATATTATTGTGATACTTGGATTGGTAGCGTCAATGATTTAAGATTCTATCTAGACTCAGTATCATTAGAATAACATATTAGGTTATTTGGTGAGTAGATTTTCTAGATTTTCATGTTTTTGTGTTGTTTGTGGATAGATTTGTATAAAATATGTAATTTTTAAATCATATTTACTATGTGGTTATTTATAACCTTCTGCCTTGACATCTTTTAACATCATGTTGGAAGGGAGTGGAAGTTTCACGAGAAAGAACTTCTGTATTGGGATGAAGTAACGAATGATGACTATTTTTAGTACAAGTGCATGGTAAATATTGTCACAGTAGTTTATCGATCTATAGTTGTAGGTAAAGACCATGATAAGTTTTATGAGAAGATAGATAAGTTGTGATGTTGATTGAGATGTCCTTCGACAAATGAGATGCTTCTAGAAGTCTATATAAGGTAAGACTGTAACGATTTTAAAACATTTTGAAATATTGGCATGAGACATCGAACAAGGAAGAAGTATTAACCTTGAAAACATACTATTTTTCGTGTGAATGAACATGAATACCTCTAGGAGCATTTCCTCAAAGATAAATATATCCAAGAATAATTGATGGGCATTGGTGGAAAGATGGAGGAGGAAGACATGATGGCTAGTACACTAAATGGTAAACAATCATGCATATGAGCACCTTATTGGTCTTTGGAAAGTGTAACTAGTTTGGGGTCTTCATATTGACTATGTAACTATATATTTATGTAATGAAGAAGACAAAGATAATAAAATATACTTATTTATTCTTGTTTCATGGGTTTTCACGAGCAGGTTTTTATTGTATAGGTCGAAGACTTCTTCTTGATGTCTTTTAGGGATTTTTCTTTCGGTTATAAATATATTAAAGATTCATGTTTATGACGAGTCAAAGTCACATATATGCCTCGATACCTTGTCACATAACGGCCTTGAAGTTGTAGTATTGGATCAACGTTTAAGTAACCTCTCTGAGCCGATGAATAAGTCGGCTTCAATACTCACCATAGTTGGCTCAAAAGAAGCACATGTCTGTATATATAAAAAGGATAAGCGATTCCATTTGAGAAATACTTTGGATAATTTTGAAAAGAAAAAATGCGGAACAAGTCTAAGTAAGCTTCGATGGTATATATTTGAATTTAAGTGCGAAAACTGAAGTTGTAATAAGTGTGAGATAAAGAGCTGACAAATGCAAGAACAGAAAATATCTAGTGCGTAGAAGCTGAAATATTAAGTGCAATAAGGTACATACTCGATGCGAAAATAGAGATGTACTTTCATGCGGAAGAGGAACAAAATCACGGTGAAGTGCGAAGTTATGTAAGGAGAGTACATGCCCAGTATTCAAGGCGAGGGAAAAAGGATATCTACATAGTGCAAATAGGAACATCGTATAAGGTTGCATGTAAGATTATGTACCTTGTCTTGGGAATAATCCAGGGTGAAAGATCCTAAAAGAATATAAGGTCAAGTCCGAGAATCAGGAGATACAAGTACTAGAGATCAAGCTCTCTAAGGTTGGTGCGGGGATGGTGCAGGATAATGCGAAAGGAAGGATCAACTCAAAAAGTCAAAATGGCAACAAGGTCTTGGAGAGGCCACTAGGGTCAAAGTGCAACGGCATGGTCATGGTACTTGTCATATGAAAGTCTAAGAAGAGCTGTGGGTTTTCTCTCCAAGATGGAGAAGGCTTTGGCCACTGATTGAAGAGCCTTAATTTTTGTCTCTTGTGTTTGTTAATTGACTTGATGAAGAATATAATAAGCTAAGAAGAAAAACTAAGTGATAATTAAGCTCTGTAAATGTTCTTTCATTAGATAATTTGAATTAATCAACACACTGTCTTAACATGGTATAGGAGCGAATGTGTTGAAGACAAGGAGCTACTTGACAAGGGAAGGCACTCAAGAAAGAATCCAAAGTCAAGATTAAAGTACACGTTGAAAAGTCAAATCAATTTACAGGAGAAGATTCTTTAATATCATTCAAAGGATCTACATATCAAGTAGATAATATTTGCATATAAAGATTTATGTCATTAGAAGAAATTGTTGGAAGACATAATAAACTCCATCCAAAAATATCAGCCTTTGAAGATATCCTTTCATTAAGGATCCTAGGTCACTTACTTTGAAGAATTTAAATCTAAGGAAAATTTTGCGACTTCATCTTTATCATCATCAGAAATTTGTTAGAAAGGAGGAAGTCACTCTACTCAGAAATCGTATCTATGACATACATCTAAATATGTCAAAATGACTTATTTCAATGAGAGCAACAAATTGGTTGGGTCATTAAACTTTTAGTGCATGAAGAAGATGACAAATTTGAATATAATTGAAGAGCAGAGATTATGGAACCATCAAGGATCTAATTCAGCTAAAAATAACCTTATACAGCGATGCCAAGTACATGAAGAAAACGGAAGCAGGAGGATTCTCATAGAATCCATTGAGACCTCACTCATACCCTATGTATCAAAACTTAAAACTACAAAATAAATATGTGAGAAGCGGTGGAATGTTCTCTATAGTCTTCATGGAGAAGCAATCTCTACGAGACAAAAATATACAATATGAAATTTTCAAGAGGAAGGAATCACTTCATATTTTATGTAGTTTAGAAATAAAGACCAATAAGAATTGAGAAAAATTAATGTTTGATAATGAGATGAATACGGTGGTGTTGAATGCTCTCTGCAGAAAGACAGGAAACTTCACTTCAAAATTATACGGGAAGAAAGAAGCAACACCATTCCACGATCCATGGTCTCTATGTAAAATACGAGAACCAAAGTTGAAAGCTAAAGCGTCTGAATCAAATGAATGGAATCAAGCCTTTTAAGTAGCCAAAGGAAAAGGAATATTCGAAGAATTTGTTCCCTGAAATAAAATAAGAATTATGGACAAAGTCATGATACTTTGGATGTAATGAACTTGGGAATTATAAAAGGGATTTAGCCACTCTATCTTGGAAGGACAAAGAGAGGAAAAAGGAAGAAACCATGTCACGGATGAAGAAGAACTTGGTGCAAAGAAATCTAATAAAAAAGAAGTGAGAGATCTCTATTATGATTGAGATCATGCTATGCTAAGTGATTTGTGTTGGTTCAGCAAATATTATGATAAGCGAGAAATGTATATTAATAGCATCATGATAGAAACATGGAAGGAGAACTTGGGCTTTGACTCCTAGAAATCTCATTGATAACAACATTGATAAAGGCGGTCATCAAGATCAAAAATCAACATTCAATAATCAATATAGAAATAGGTACGACATTTCCTAATGGAGTTCTTTATGGATTCGAGGATTTAGAAATAAAGCAAAAGGTTTTCATTGATAATTATATGTTTAAATTATGGGATTAGGATAAGATGACATATTGATGAAGCAAGTCAAGGGGAATGAAGTTCTTCATTCTGATAAGAGTGTTCACAAAGTTAATCCAAAAGGGAAAAGGATGAGGTACATATATCTATGTGCTGAAAGCTGGATGTTATTGATCACTATCATATGGTTGTAGGTAATGAAATTCTATCTTTAGAAGTATGATCTGTGGAAGGGATCTCTTATGGTGCACATGTTGCCACTAACAAAATGAAATTACATGTGTCCTGATATGAATATGAGGGTGGTTGTATACAATCAAGGAATTGTACGGGAAGTTTCTGGGATCGTTTTGGAGAAATAATGTGAATGTCATGAAGTGCAACCATGTAAAAGGCGGTTATCATCTGAAGCCAAGAAGACGTGACTAGGAGATCTCCTGGGAAGATATGTGGACTCTAACAAAAGTATGATAAAGAAGAAGACCTCGACAAAAACATATCTTAGGAGATGTATCAATCTGAATAAAGTATGTCGGTACCTACGGAAGATGTCATGGTGAAATATCATCAGCGAGGTAACTTTTGATTTGAAAGTTCTTATGTTCTTATGTATATGTTTATACGGATAAGTTTATACGGGGCTTCCGATCATGTGGAAGGATGTAAGATCCTTGGGAGATGGTTCAAAGGAAAGGAGCATGGCATAAATATGGACCGGATCGGAAGGAATGATGAATGCTTGGGTGGATGGCATGACTCATGGATGAAAGTGGATGATGTTGTGCCCTATAGTAAAAGTTAGAAGATTCCTCCAATATCAAAATCCATGAAATCGAGAGAGGAATTCTTCTTGGCGGTGGGTGTCTCACCATTGGCTACGGAGGTCCCTGGTTAGCAGGAGCTTGGTATTCAGTTTCTTCACCCAGGAAGAGGAAACTTGAAGTACATTCCTTCTGAAGGTTAATAAGGAGTGACATATATGATTCTCTAATACATGTGTCATGTAGTAGACGGGACTAACTGCTTAGTAAGTCTTAGTGAAGGCCATGTGCGAGAGAATGGATAGACACATCATTGGTCCTCACCTAGAAGACGGAATGGAGGATTGGGCCAATCATGGCATTCGTCTTTGACTGATAATGTGATAGGGGAATTCAAAATGAAGTAGTTAGGGACGAGTATTATTTTAGGGTTGGCTACCCACAGGAAAACTCATTTCAAGAAGGTCACACTGCGGGAACACCTTGGTGGAGTTTTTGCCCAGAGACAATGACTATGGTGTCTATAAGTCAAGTGTCTCACCATCATCCTAACCAGCCCATTGTCTCGTTGAGAGATGTGGTTTTTAGTCAAGGACTTGCACTAGGACAATGCTGGTTGATATGATGGTATACAAATGTGATTTCCAATCTTGATTCTTCTTATGAGATTCTTGAGTTTGAAAGTATGTACATGTGAATACCTCCCTAGTTAAGAAAGTGTTGGAAAGTGCTTGGATTTCGATCTTCATATTATTTATGTAATTGTATATATTTATGTAATGAAGATAAAGATAATAAAATATATTTTTGTTATGCTTGCTTCATAGGTTTCATGAAAGGTTTTATTATAGGTCAAAAGACTTCTTCTTGATGTATTTTAGGGAGATTTTCTTCCGGTTATAAATGTATTAAAGAGTTATGTTTATGATGAGTCAAAGTCACACTTATATGCCTCAATACCTTGTCACATAAGCATTAAAGTTATGGAAGTCCAAGATCAGCGTTGAAGTAACCCCTACGAACCGATGAACAAAGTAGCCTTCAATAGCAGGACGGCAGGCAGGCTGGGGACGGTGGCTGCTGGTGCTGCACTGTGTGTGTGTGGTGGAGGTTGCAAGTGAGGATGCAACACGGAAGCGGGACAGAGCTGGAGCCAGGGTTGCCATATGCTGCAGGGTTGAAGAAGTGGGGCAGGTGGTGGAGGGTGGCAGGAGGGTGGCTGTGCTGGGGATGCAGACAAAGCTGTGGGCAATATTAAATTAGAAGGTTATTACTCGTGCAAGAAAAACGGTTCTTTAATGAGTGCGGAAGAGGAACAAAATCGTAGTGAAGTGCGAAGTTATATGAGTTGCTTAAGCGAAATATTCAAGGCGGGAAAAAGGATATATATACATAGTGCAAAAGACATGTTATAAAGGGATGCATGTAAGTATTATGTACCACTATGTAGGTGTAAATCAAGATAAGAATAAGCCTAGAATAATATAAAGGTGAAGTCAAGGAAGCTAAGGAGATACAGAGTACTAGAGATCGAGCTCTCTATGGTTGGTGCGGGGACGGTGTAGGATAGTGCATAAAAGGAAGGATTAGCTCAAGAGTCAAAGAAGAAGTAATGACAAGGTCTTGGAAGCATAAGCAAAGGTCAAGGGTCTATGTCATGGTAATGGTACTTGTCATCTAAAAGTATATAAGAAGAGTTTCTTGTGGGTTTTCCTCTCCGAGAGGGAAGACTTTTGGCCTTCTTGAAAGAGCTAAATTTGTGTCTCTTGTGTTTTGATAAACGCTTGATGAAAGATATAGTGACGCTAAGAAGAAAAGACATAAGTGAAAAGTAAAAGCTTACAAGTAATTATCAAATGTAGAGAATTTGAATTAATCACCGCCTACCTAATTCGTAACAATTGCGACCATGAACATCACTTATGAATGTTGACTTGAGGTTTGATAAGATTTATTAAACTTTTATAGTAGGCTCAATGAAATAAATAATTTGGTAGTAGTAATGATGTAGATGGTTACAAAGAATATTTTCCAAATTAAAAGGTAAGGAAAATAGGCCAAGAGAGAAAAAAGGACAAAGTAACGATAGAGGATGTCACCCGAGGATTATAGACCGTCAAATGTCATTATTGTGGAAAGGTGAGACATATGAAGAAGAGCGCAAGGAGTGTTGACTCATTGAAAAACCAACCAAAGAAGTCCTTAGTAATAGCTCTGTGTCATTAAGCATACATGGGAGGAGTCAACCTTCTGTGCCTTTATGGCCATGACACAGTAGATTATCCCAAACATATCATTTAGTTTATCCATTTGGGTGCATCACACCATCTCACCAATAGGAAAAGAATGGTTCACATAATACACACCTTGTTCTTCCAAGAACTCAATGATATTTGATGGTGGCGATGGGTATACAATTGTTAGCAAAGTAAATGTGCAAACTTCCTTGGAGTAATAATGCTAATATTATGTATACTACGTCACGGGTATGGAGCGTAATATTCTATCAATTAGTTATAGCATGTGGCTTGTTCCCAGACTAGATGCCAACTTTGTAATCACAAGTGCTACATAGTTGACAAGGATACTAAGAAGATCATTACTCTTGGGGTCGAGGACCATAGATTGTTCAAATTGGTGGATATTAGATAGGTTAGATAGTAGGAAATAATTAATATTACATCAGATATTAGTATACTATGGCATCATAGGTATGGGCACCTTAACTTGACCTACATCTCTCCAATTGACACATGAGAGAATTGGTAGATGGATTTCCTAAGCATTTGGCAACAAATTTAGGGAGTTTAATGAAACTTTCTAGGCAAGGAGAGCACAAAATATTTCAACTAGTTTTAAGTGGACATTTGTGTAATAAACACAACATAAATCACGGAGTCGGGAATTTCCTTACGGTCGCTAATGATTATTGTAAGAAAACATCGGTGTCTTTTTGAAACTAAAATTTGAAGAGTGTATTAAATTTCAAAGTTCAAAATCTTAATAGAAAAAGAGTTAGGTTGTCACATTACTTCTTTTATGCTTGATAATGGTGGTGAATTATATTCCAAATAATTCATTAACTTTTATGCTAAAAATGGGATCAAGAGGCAATTCCTACAACACACTCCATAATAGAATAGAGTGGTTGAGAGGAGGAACTATACTATCATAGAGATAGCTAGGTATATGTTTAACGAGAATAGGCGTGTTTATAAACAATATACTTGCCTAAATATATCAGTGATGGAGGTGAAGCAAAAGACTCTAGAGGAAGCATGGTTTGAAAGAAAGTCTGAAGTTAGCCATCTTAAAGTCTTTGGTTCTACTACCTACACTTGGATTCTGAATGAAAATCAGTTAGATCTAGAAGAGAGAAAAAAAGATGATAATCATGGGTACAATGAAAATCATAAAGCCTACAAGTTGGTTGATATTGGAACCAATAAGGTGATCTTTAGTAGAGATGTTGTTAATTAAGAATTTGGACCTCTCCATGCTTCTCCCAAGGGGAGATTTCTAGTGGGGAGTGTTTTATACCCATAATTTCTAATGCAAATATCTTGAATCAGCTTTCATATGACAAAGAGTGGGGAATGAGGAGTATCTAAGAAAGAGGCCCAAGTAATGGAACAACACCATTAATGATGTTTTAATAATCGAAATGATTGAGGATCATTGAGAGGAGGAGAAAAAAAAACACACGTGGTCAGCACTGCTGATGGTAAATGTTCGGGGAATTCTATGAGCCACGATTGTTTGAGGAGTAAAGAGAGACTTGAATGGGAAAATACCATGGAAAAAAACATGAGAGTTTGATGAAAATTAGAAATGGGAACTCACAATTTTTTGACTAGGGAAAAGGGAGCTTATTTGGCTACAAATGGGTGTGTAGGATTAAGTATACGCAAATGGTAAAATTGAAAAATACAAAAATTGGTGGTTGCAAAAGGATTCTCTCAATGAAAAGGCATTAACTATGGGGAGACCTTTTCTCCTACAATAAAGATGAGCACCATGTTCATGTTGTTTTAGCAGCATGGTTGCACTATTTGGCTAGAATGCTCATCAAATGGACATGAAGAGTGCCTTCCTCAATGAAGATTTTAGGAAGGGTCTACATGCATGAGCCACAAGGTTTTCAAGTTTCGAGCTTTTGTTTTGCGGATTGAAGAAGGTTCTATATGGTCTAAAGCAAACACGGGGCATGGTACATCAAGAGCGAAAAATACTTGGATGAACATGGGTTCTAGCAAAGAATCCTTATGATCTAAATATGTATGTCAAATATTTGGTAATGATATCATTATTATAAAGCCTCCTATGTTAGTTTTTTATTGATTTGGTAGCATCGTATATGTGTTCTAATTAATTTGTGTCTAAGAGGTAAGGAACATGACATCTCTAAAAGCGAGAAGGTTTCGTGGAGATAAGCTTGAGAAATGGCTTAATTAAATTAATTCGCCATCATTTAAATATTTCCTAAGAATAATCTGGGAAAAGTGGTTAATTAAAGTGAATTAATCGAGAAAACAACATATGAATACTTCCGAAGCCAGCGCGGTCGAGTCTAAGATGATCTTAGTCGTCGATAAGGTTCTAATTATATTAGATTGAAGCTCCAAAAAGAGATTATAAGAGCAAGTCGATGGGATGGAGATAAACATAGTTGCAGAGAGAGAGAGAAAGACATATCGAGCTACCCGATTAATTCGGTGAGGGAATAGTTCGAACTAGAGGGAAAGAATTAGAGAGAGAGGAGCGACGAGAATGCTTGAGAAGAATTTTCCAACATTTTTCCGATCTTGGGAGGAAGGAGATAGGATGTCGAATTAGTTGTAGAGGTTTCAAAAACCAATACGAACTAGAAACTATGTGTGAGTGTCGGAAGAGGTTTTTCGGTTCTAGAAGCCAAGAGATCATTCGGGAGACGAGCAAGTCACTTCCGGAAGCGAGAGGAAGGTTGGACAAGTCGGTTAGAGTCAAATTGCGGGAAATGAAAATTCTCGCCAGTGCAAGGTACCGAAGGGTTCGAGCAGGGCTAGAGGGCTGAGTTGATTTGTGGGGAGAAAATTCTCTCCTAGATATTTTCCGGATATTTGTTGGATGATTTCGGTTGGGCATCCGGATATTGTACTCTCAATAATTTAACATAATGATAAAATAAATCGTCATATGTTGCACAATTTTTCCCTTCGAGTTTCTGAGACGTTAGTCCAAAAATTGTTGTGTCAATTTTATGTGCTTAACTTCTATTTCTTAGTTTACGATTTATAATTCCCACGACTTTTTTATTGTGAAAAATTCATCAATGATTTAATCGTTATTTATTGTAAGCAAATAAATTACTAACAATTAGAATAGAAAACTCCGATTTGGTGGTGCATTAAAAATTACCCCACATCCTACACTGTTTATCTAGGTGTAGAAGTTTGGAAAAAGGCAGTAGCATTTTTTTTCTCTGAAAAATATGCTAGGGATTCAGCAGCAAGTTCTAAAAATCAGATTGAAAATTTCATCTACACTATGCATAAAGGAAAGAAACTTTAGCCAGAATAGACACTAAGAAGTTAATAAGTTAATATACATGAAGATAGTGGGTAGGTTGATATATCCTGTATGCCCAGGCTTGATTTGAGTTTCATTATGAGCTTGATTTCTAGATTCATGACAAAACCAAAGGTAGAGCATTGCATTACGGTGGAAATGAGAGTTGAGATATGTAGAGGACTTGACTTGGAATTTTGTACAACGAAGAAAAGACCCTTGACTATGTTGGTATGTAGATTCATATTAGAAAAGTTTTTCAATGATATAAAATCAACTTCTAGATATTTTCAACCTTAGCAAGGGTGCAATCACATGGACCAACAAGTAGCATCAAGTTAGGTTTTATAAGTGGATAGGATTTTTACCAAAAATTCTACTTTCTTATTAAAGATAAGAAAAAGTGTGACAAACAAACTAGATGATGATACATTGTGTCAATGTTAGTCATGCAAATTATAATGGGAGCTATCCAACTCGAGCCATTCTCACATGAATTTTTGAGTCAAAACTACAAAAGAAGGATATAGATTTTTGGGAATTTATTTGTATGATATGATGTAGATGGCAACTACTTATGAAGTTTTAATAAAAATCCTAGGAAGACACAAACCTACGCTAATGCTATGCGGAAATAATTCACAATTTAGAACAATATCTTAGACTTGCAATAAGAAATAACACACATGCACACACTTTTTATTTTTTATTAATTTTTTATTTTTATTTATTTATATTTATATTTATTTATTTGTTTATTTTTTTTGGGGGAAACAATCTACTAAAAACCCAATGCTTATTTGCATTAATATAATGAAAAAAGATGCATTACCATTGGTTTCTCAATAAGCACAACACGAAGTGAATAACCTCTCTTCTCAACTGACTCTAACCAGAGACTTAGTCAATTTTTGCCTCTGCATGAGCCCTATTTCCTTGTCAATCCTTGAAAATTAACTCCCTATTGTTGAAATTTCTCCAAAAATGGTTATGCAGTGCAGCCAGGAGTTGATCATCTACATTTTGTGCAACACACATGCCTTTCAGAGACTAGTCTATAACTGATGTTACACTACCTTGGAATCTCCACCACAAGCCCGGGGAACTTGAATTCTCTGCATGAAATAGATATTTTGGGCCGATTTTATGGGTTAATTGTCTATGATTAATGAGTTTGAGTGAAGTCCCACAACTTAACCCATGACCTTCCACTAGTTCCTCCAACGGTTATATTGGTTTCTTGAAAACAATTTAAAATAAATGATAGCAGTTGATACAAATTAGCAATCACACATGCTTAACACAACCATAATTCCTTCAACTTGAATTCCTTGAGATAATTGAGTGACAAGAGCCATGTAACCTCGGTTAGCACATCCCAAGTTGTTCTGATGTACAAATTCAAAATTTCTCAATTTAATCAAGACAAAAATCAAATTGAAATTTCTTGCTATTTTAACACTCTCTATAAGTAAAGGGATTATCAACCACCTATCTCTAGTACATGTGGAACTCGAACTTCCCTCTTGACAAGGCCTTTGTCAAAATGTCAACATCTTGTTCCTGTCGAATGTCTTGCCAACAACATTTATCCCACCTCTACACATGATCCCGTAAATGGTGATATAAATATATCTATGCTTGGATGTGATCATGAAATACATTATTCTTAGAGAGCTTGATGCAACTGCGATTATCACGGGTAAATCAAATTTGGATCCATCATATGACCCAAATAGTCCCAAAAGTATCTCTGCGCTTGATTGCCTCCATGCTACTTGACTTTGTGATATATTTTGTTTCTGCACAATAGGGCCCGAGTGCCACAAATATTTACTTTAACACTATGCAATGTGTGGAAATAAAATTGAAAATTCAAGCGATGTACTCTTTCAGTTTGATGGAATCACTTGATCTACATGCGTGAAGCCATACAAATTCACTCCCTTTGTTCGTTTGTACCATAGTCCAAAGCCCAGGTGATGCGTCATGCTACGTAAAAATGCTTAGTTGCCTTCCAAAAAAATATGGTTGTTCTAGCCATAACGGCTTAGTTGATTGTGTTGCATAACATATATGGTCATGTGTGTTCACAGAGTACATCAATGAACCCACTAGTTGTAGATAAATGGTAGCATCCTTCCTCACTGAAGTGGCATCACTCCTTCCTCTGAAGTGGTTGCTAAAGGCGTCTCCATAGCTGCTTGCAACTTGTTATGTTGCTACCACAACGACCCTCCAAAAATTTTCCCATGCTTTGATTTGGGAATAACCCATTCTTTCAAAAGATCTTATCTTTTACTTTCATCAAGTTTTCATGCTATGATCGGGAACTTATCTTTTCATGTTGTGCTTGTAATGAGTTGGTCCGACTTGATACCTTTCGGACACAAGCTAACTCTTGATTTAACTGCCGGTATTTCGGTCTTCTCTCTAGAAACTATGAAAAATTGGAACGGAGACCGATCTTGAGGATCAAAGCCTTGAAATCCGGACGAACAAGCCAACCTTGAGCTTAGAAACTGTCAATTCTAAGAGACAACCGACCTTAAGCTCGAGAAATTGCACAAATATTCCACTTTGAGCTCGAAACTACGCAATTCACTAAGTGAAGAAATTTCCCGATCAGTTTGGAAACTACACAATTCTTCTTGACGGTGTGAACGAGTTGGTTTCTAGAAAAAGAAAAAGAAAAAGTAAGAATCAAAAGATTCCTAAAATACGGTGGATAGTTAGTTTCTCGAAGGATGACACAAGTTGTTATTTTTAGAATTTCACCAAGTGTCACTTTTTCCTTGATTTTAGGCACGTACACCATAAACCTAAATCACTTTAGATTTATATAATGGAAAACCATAGAGCTCATTTTTACACATTAAATCTTGGAGCTCTATGCCATTCCAGGAGATCAAGGAGCCCTTAGTGGAGTTTGTGGTTAATGTTTGATGAGTTTTTCTTTTGTCGCTTTTTTTCTTTCTTTTCTCTTGTAAGTTTTCATGGTTGCTAGAGTTTTAACTTATATTAGTTTTTTATAAGTGTGAGTTCAATTTATCATTCACCTTTTACAAGTGTCACATTAGTTTTCTTATTTTTTACCATCGGTGGTCGTCGTTTAAGCGACTCTCCTATGCATGTTTGTTTTTCCTTTTGCATGTTGATATTATGCACCTAATTTTAAAACTGATATATCCATCCTTGATGGGATATTTACTCTAACTTTCCTATCAATCATATATTCCGGTTTTCCCACATTCTTTCTGAGAAGATGTTGCCCTTTCCTTGGCTTCTTTTTCCTTGGTAGGTAGAATTGTGCAAGTCCAAGGCTTGAGCCTGTCTCTTGGCCTCTAATACTATGCAATGCGAAATACCATTCTAACCAAAATACACGACTGAGCTATTCCAAGGTCAAACCCAACCCTTTGCCCTCTGTTGTGCAATGCGTAGTCTCTCCCCTAGTCTTCCAGTGGGGCTAGCATTGCACAATCTCAAGCCTTAATCACTCCTTGACTCTTTGAGACTATGCAATATGAAGTGTGTGCCTTGATCCTCTCCCTTCCTCAATAATTTCATAATAATTCCCTACATTCATTTGATTTCTTTTGTGATCTTGATTTATGAGTCATTTTTAAAGTTAATTCACTTCATGTGATTCATTTTACTCCTACGAGTATTACAGTTGTTGGGGACTTCTCTTCATCGATCCATGTCATCATGGAATGAAGAGACATGCTTCAAAGGATACCCTTTGAAAGAAGTAGCGGGGAACGTTAAGAGTACTCCAATTAACCTCGAGTTTTCCCAGAGATACTCAATTATTCATAAAGGGTAAAGTGTATCACATGGCATGTTAAAGTAAAGAATATTTCTCAGCAACCAAGCTTCCAAAAGCGATATGGAGGATCTATGAAGGTGTATATCAATATCAAAATTTATGAGTTACATAATGTTTCATGCAAGTATAAAGCTTTCCCATATGAAAATGTTGTCATCTAGATAATTTCTCATATACACGCCAAAATTGAACAATGCTAGCGAGAAAAAGGCTTGTTTCTTTCTGTGCAGGATTACCATTTCATTTACTATTTACCGAAGTAAAATTCTCATGGTTCTGGTATGCCACCTAGCTACTTGAGCACAAAGGAAAGTGTCAAAATACGGGTGAAAGAGCCAACATAGTTCTTTCGGACACTTACCAACATCTACAATAAAAAATATCTCGGGAGGGCCTATCGGCTCTTGATAGTTCTATGTTGGAGGATCTATGAATGGGTAAATCTTGAGACCTTGAAGAATTGGGAATTCTTCTTGAACCAAGTTGTGAACAAAGGAAAACCATTCAGGCGGTTAGAATTTTTGGCTCGACGACTGAAGATCCATGTATATAATTCTGAATTTTCCCCAATGGAAAGCAAGCTAGATTTTACATGTCTTCCTATCTCACGGATGTAATTTTGTGCCATCACGGTTCATTCTTGGCATGAATTGGACTTGGACACCATAGAGCCTATTGTGCACATCTTCTACTGAGGTCTTTGAAGTGCGGCCACAAAGGAGTAATGGAAAGGTTAGTCGATCACTTCCTCATTTCGTTATAAAAGATGATCTTTGAGGAAGAACCACCTTGCATGTCAAATGGGCAATGGGCAGTGTAAAGATAGCATATTGGTTTGCCTCACTATATGGAACTTTCCTCGAGGTTTCAACAGACATAAATATTCACATCTCCTACCGAGTATGCTGCCAAATACGTTAGTCGTACGAAGTTGTGTACCATCTTTCGAGAGGTTATCAACGATTCTGAGGAAGAAAAACATCTTGGCACACTCTTCCTGCCATATCCGTTATACGAAATCAAGAATTTGAAAGTCGCGAGAAGCAGGGAAAGGAGATGGAAAATTTCATTTATCATTTGGACTTCAATACGTACGATCTGAGAATGTTTGCAAATAGCACTTTGCGGATTCATTTATAGTGACCAATCGGAGCATTCTACATACCGAGGATAGAAGCATAGAAGAATTTTTATAATGCCTCCAAGTCCGCAGAACGATCGACCGTTTGGAAAATTGCAAGTTACTCTGTAGAAGGAAGTTTCTCCGGAGGCGAGCCAACAAAAGCACAGCAATGCGTGAAATGTTAAAAAGTGTAACTAGGTTCGTATTCATAATGACTTGTAATTATGAATTTATGTAATGAAAGACAAATATAATAAAATTTATTTTGTAATACTTTCATCATGGCTTTTGTTATCTATGAGAAAAAGTGAAACATGTTTGACATACTCTTAGAAGTTCATTTGTCAAAGGTATGGTCATAGAGTTCATTAGGAAAATTTAAATTTTTTCATAATGCTTTATCTGAGTCCAAACTCACCCCATTCAAGTCATATCATGTCCCATCAATCATCATTTGCTAACATATTTCATTTTCCAAAGCTTTTTTGAATTCGAAAAGGTCACTTTATCCATTTTTTCTTGTTTTCGTAGCAAATTACATAGTAAAAAGGCGATTTTACCGCTACCGAAGCGCTAATACTTTCATCGCTGGCTGTAGGAAATGAACTAATTACGCTATGAAAAGGGGTTTTTAATGTTTGTCTTTTCAAATTCGGTGCAAGGTGTTAGTCAATTGTTAGAAGTGTTAGGGTGGATGTCATTCGGAGTCAATTAGGGTTAAATCAGGAGTACAAAGGTCGGTCTTTAAAACATTACCCAATTGAGTCTTTTGTCATTTTACGCTTCATCTTTGCATGCTCTTGAGTTTTTGGAGAGTTGTTTCACCCAACCAAGCTGATTGCTAGCATTTTTTAAAAAGTTTGTGGCAGGTGTCACTAATCAGCGAGGAAGAGAAGGTATAAAATCACCATGGTTGCAAAGAGGAAGATCAATAAAGGTGGCATTGCCTCGGGATATGAGCCATGTGACATGAATTTTTTGAATGAAGACAGCTGTATGGGGTTTCGGAAGAACGGGGAGTGTTTGCGATTCTGTCAAAGATTACAAAGGGTGCCATGTGTAGTTTTCTAAGGAATTTGCTATCGGTTTCAATGGGACAACTTCCAAGGTAGGACAGACCTCAGCACAGCAACACCGAACCATTGCGGTAGCAACATGAATCCATAGAGGAGAGAACAATGGTTCCAAAGGTTTCAAGTTCACCTGTAGAATTTGTAAAGAGTTTATCAAGCGAGAGCATAGTGAGATTGACCTCACAAATTCCATCGAGGAGCTACATGAAAGACAACTTCTCAAAACTGTTGCTTATCATTCGAAGTACTTCACATATGAAGGTATCACATGGTCTATTCCTATCACCAGAGGGCTGTACCTGCCCATTTTGTGGTAGTCTCTTGATTTACCTTTTTACTTATACAAAATCTTAGCTAAAATGTGAGATAAAGATCAAAGTTAAAAAATAAGGAAATGAAACCTCACTCTTTCATCATTGTTTAATCAAGTTGTTGTTGTTAGAGAGGAGTTAAAAATATTTTGGTAGAGATATCCTATAAAGGACTCCCGAACCTATAGATATCCCGTTACCTTCGGTGGTAGAGCAAGTTGAGCCGGAGATCATGGAGACGAGCCTTTCTAGGAAGGCTAACACACCCAAAGTGCACACCTACAAAAAGAAGCCAACATAGAGCAAGCATGGTAGCAAGAGGATTACAAGGAGCCAAACAATGACTAAGGGTAACTTAGAAGACTATAAATGCTATTGATATTGAAGAAACTCCCATATTTCAAGGTAGAAGACATAGATGAGGGAGGAAGGAAGCTCAAAGAAAACCCAAAAGAGCTAAAAAGTTAGAATTTGCGGTGAAGATGCGGATTCATGTTTCAAGCTAGAAAACCAATGAAAATACATGCTAGAAGTCTTGGAAAGTAGAAAAGAGGCTGAAGGTTAGTGAAACTATTCAACCACCACCAAACATCATTGGCCTCTCATCACACCAAAAGAATATCTAGTCATCAAGCAAAAGAAAGGAAAAGGAAAATCATTGAAAAAACGAGAGATTGAAGTCCTTAAGGAGCGATTGTTGGAAAATGATGAAATATCGATCTTAAATAAAGAGGCAAGGAAGAAAATGGTTCGAAGGTACGGAGTTTGAAAAATTAAAGATATTTGGAGGATCAAGTCACCGTGCCTCTAAGACCTTGGACAACATAGAAAAAATGATCAAATGGACTAAGCCATTTGAGAGGAGAGGTGAAACATATCGAGAAAAAATTAACCTGCACTTATAGTCTAAGAACAAGACACTAAAGAATCCAAGTCAAATACCTACGAAAAGCGGAATTGATTCATGAAAAGGCTGGAGAAGAAAGGCTTAAAGATAGGCGACGGATTTGAGGAGCCCATAGCTCAGCAATCATTAATGAAGAAGCATACCACAAGGGTCCTAAGTTGAGATTGAATATGTTTTACAAGGTTCTTGGCATCTTGAAAGATCAAGTTTCTGACTGGGAATCAATTTTTTCGGTTAGTCTTGAAATTTACAATTTATGCACTTTTTCCACCGGTTTCGTAGCGTTTCACAGGCTTAAAGCCATGAAAACGCTACGGTACCTATAACAGCCTTTTTTCTTCCAAATTTGCACTTGCACAGGTTTTGCCTAAGGAGGGCTAATGGTGGTGGTGATGTGTCATGACTAGGGTGACACCATGATATAAAGAGCGAGTTTTTGGGTGTAGAAGCTTCTTTTTCAATGCTACGAAAGCACCACTATGTTATCTTGTTTTTAGTAGTGAGCTGTTTCAGTTTGGGCAGCTTAATGAGTTTTGGACAAATGGACTCCTCCAACATGCAAAAGACCTTAATATCAGAAATATTTATGACAGAAGGAAGTATTTTGGAGACATGTCAACTAAATTTCTCGTTGAAGATAAGGGTCATGCATTCCTGAAAAATAGGGTTTTGTTGCACATGTGGAAGGGTTTTTAATATGAAAAGTGGTGATGAGCTATGTCATAGAATTTTTTGAGCATGTGATGCTTATTTGTAGCGGCATACTGTACTTCTTCTCGAAGATAAGGTAGAATATGTAATAAATAGGAGTTAGAGTCCTATTAGGAAGGTCTTCTTTAAGGAATAGCGCTAGGTTCTTGTTAGAAGACATGTTTCCCGATTGTATGTGATGTGTCATGGGAAGAATTCGATGAATCTAGCCATCGGGGCAATCATCCTTGCTGCTTAATGTCTATTTAAAGACAAATCATCGAAGTAGTAAAGGGTTCGATTTTTTCACTAGCTGTACTTTACGTATTTTGAAGCTTATACTCGATGTCCTAAAATTTCTTTCTTGACAGAGCACGAGATTCTCATGGGGTTTTTAATGTCTTATTGATCTACATCTTATGTTTTACCACTTGCAGTAGATTTCATTACTATTACTCAAAATTCATAACTCTATGTACGACTTCCTTTAGTAATGAAATGACTATGTTTTTCCTATGTTTTATGAGTGAATTGCCTTTGTTACGGACCCTTGTCTACCTTGGCTTCCATGTAAAGAAACCTTGCCATTGAAAATCTTGATTTTTGACTCCATAAGCCCAATGGTAGCATGTAGACATTCTTTTCAACCTACACTTACATAAAAAACAAGTTGCTTTTCAAACTGGGAGTTAGACATCTAGTACTATCATAATCAAATATCATAAACCCCTTTGAGAGAACCCTCTCGGAGCCGAAGAGCTAAGCTTCGGTCAGAAATCTAGATTGAAACAATTACATGGAGGTTCTCAGGTAGGCGGCCAATCAAGTGCAATTTTGTGATAACGAGGTTTCATGACTTAAGGAGTTTTATTATAGGTCAAAGACTTCTTCTTGATGTGTTGGGGATTTTCCATCTTGTCATAAATGTATAATTTGAGTCATGCATATGAAGTGTTGTTACATGGCAGGGACACATTGTTGATGTAAATAGTATGCTCCACTACTTGTCACTAGTTCGGTTGATGTCGGCTCAAAGTATGATGTAATCCCCTTGAAGAAGTAGGCCTACCTACCAATGATAATTTCGGCCTAGAAGGAAGAACAATCACTATAAATAGAGTGATTAGAATTGACTAATCATCCATCTCCGGTCAACGTACGCAATAAATATCAGAATTACGATGCGAAAAGAGGATATACAACTAAAAGGTGAAGGATACAAGGCATGCATGAAAGGGTCGAGTCTTCTACATGGTGTGAGGACAAGTACGTAACAAGGAGCAAAGTTTGGATCTACAATTAGTGTGAAAAAATAGCAGCAGTAGGACTCGAAGGAATGTCTCAATGAAGAAAATTTCCCTATGTTTGGATCCATATCTATCTCACATAAACTCATAAGTAACCACAACGTGAAGAAAGAAAGGACAAGGTTGTGAAGTAATTAGTGCCTTTCTGCTTTGGACTCATACATCATATATCTCGGTATGTAAAGGTAATTCAAGTAAGGTGAGAAAGAAGACCTAGAGGCCACAAGGAGGTGAAGAGAAAATTTGTGAGAGGTACTTGAGCTAAAGATTGATATTTTTCTAGTATTGATGTAGTATAGTGCAAAAAGAAGTTCATCATAAGGAGCCTAGAAGAGTAGTGAGGATAGAGACAAGGGTCTTGAGGGCATCACGAGTGTAAAGGGTCTATGCCATGGTCTTAATTTTTAAATTGAAAAGATATAAGAAAGAATTAATTTTAGGTTTTTCCTCTCCAAGAGGGAGAGGTTTGCAACCACAGATTGAAGAGCTAAACTTTGTGTCTCTTTTGTTTTGGTAATTGACTTGATGAAAGACATAATAAGTTGTTAATTTTGGGCAACTAGGTCAAAAATCCATGTTTCTTGCTCATATGATGATGATCATATATTTTTTGGAATCCTCTTTCGGATAGGTGTAAGATTGATCTAAGGATCATCTTGTTTGGATAGACGAGAACATATATTTTGATTTTATTTTCCACACATGTGCAAGGTCGGCTAAATTTGTAATGTAGGCTCACAAGCCTAATAGATGTGTCACACACCCTCATTGATGGATATAAGTGGAGAGACTTGGAGGTCATTTTCTCATCAACTCATCATACATTCTCTCATTGTGATCTAAATGATTGATTCGATAGCCTTTGGAGGCCTCTTTCCTTCACACGTTCGGAGAAGTGGAAAATTTGGAAAATTTGCGGATCTGTTTGGGGTTGTTTCTTGAGAACATTTTGACCTCAAATATTTGAAATTGAAATCATATTTTTGTAGGTCATACAGCTAAAACACAAAAATCGAGAAAAAGTAACAATTTGAATGAAGCCATAAATATAGGTGATGACTTTCGTGTTGTTTATTACGCATTGACTTTTGGTTGATCAACATTGACTTTGGATGGAGGTTTTCTTTGAGCGTTGTGTATTGACACTTGGAGGGACCAAACTCTAATCTAAATACTTTGCTGGTTGATGCATCTGTTGTTGTCATAACACACATCCTCCTATATCACTTGTTGGACAAGAAAATTGTAAGAAATATGATCTATATTGTGGCTTGTCTTTTGTTGATCTATTATTGTGTTCTATCATTTTACTTTCATGTTTATGTGATTGCTAATTCTGGATGGGAGCCTAAGAAATATTGAAGTAATTTGCATTATAAACTTACAGAACCTCCATGTCTATATAAATTTAACATGGTATCGGAGAGGTAGAGGTGAGAACTAAATCCCAAGCTAGTGTGGAGAGAAATCAGAAGAAGAAATCCTATCAAGGACCAATGGCCCCCTCAACCTTTAAGGGTTTCAATTATAATGATAAATTGAGTGATAAATATGATTATCACGCATGGAACATACTCCTTGGATTTTGCATTAGAAGATCAAGATGTCATGGACTATGTGCAAGGGCGGATTCAAGAGCCTCCATCAAATGCACATGTTTCCACAAAACAAGGGGAAACTAGAAAGGGGAATCAAATAAAATATGATTATCAAAGTTTTGTTCATAAGCACTTGGTTGCTTACATTTTGGTGAGAACATCTAAAGATATATGATAAGCTTGTTAGCATGCTTAGGAGCTAGAAATTCTAATCAGAAGTTCTCTCTTCTTCAAGGATCAATTTAGAATATCAAGAAGGGCAAGGATGATCAATTCAATCCTATTTTGTGAGGCTCATTGAAATTAGTAACAATATTCTCTATTGGAGAAGAAACTAATCGAGAGATGGTTCTCATTGTGCTTGGAGGTCTCCCTCGTGATTGTATGTATTTAATACCACTATTCTCAGCATGTTGTGATTCTTGGTTTTTTGGTGAAAGATTGACGAGATGCACTCGGAGGAGACAAAGAATGATGGAAGATATCATCCCTCTAATGGAAATGGAGGTGACCCTACTTCCTTCACCGCTCATGCAAAGAAGAGGAACAATGGAGGTTTGAGAAATCAAAAAAAAAAAAGAGCGAGACCGAAGGAAGGAAGGAAGATGTTTGCTGTAACAAGTTTTGTCACTATGCAAGAGAGTGC
This sequence comes from Pinus albicaulis, assembly GCA_034641835.2. Classification (NCBI taxonomy): domain Eukaryota; kingdom Viridiplantae; phylum Streptophyta; class Pinopsida; order Pinales; family Pinaceae; genus Pinus; species Pinus albicaulis. Next base: position 65,834 of record JAXQQM020077204.1, read on the forward strand.
CCTAATAGAAGGAGCTCTCCAAGGGATGATGACAACAACAACTCCAGAGGAATGGAAATTAAAGGAACAACGAGGTTCAAAGGAAAAGTAAGAAGGCTTCCTCTCATAGTAGTGGAAATGGGAAACCTTTCAGAGGTCAAGAAATTCTAGGTACGATGGTCTAATGTTATTGATAATAAGAGAAATAGATGATACTGTCTCCCCTCTGCATCACTCTCGACACCCTGAATGTCTAGTTGATTGATAGTGGTGCTTCCAGGCACCTCATTGGTTATAAGAAGCCCTCTGATTTAATTGAGAGGATAAAAAGAAATCTAGAAATTGTCATGGAGATAATGCAACCTATCTGAGCGCAGAAAAGGGGCAGGGATTGTGACCCTTCATCTATCTCGGGGTCAAGTCCTTCGCTTACCAAGATGTGTTGTATGTACCTGATTTGAAGAAGAAACTTGTGTCTATTTCGGAAAGCAAGTAAAAGGTTCAAGGTGGCATTCGTTGATCAGAAAGGTACCTATGCAGAATAAGAACTTCCAGGAGATCTTACTATTGGTTTTAGAGTTGAAACACTTTATGAGGTTGGAGGAATTCCATTGGGGGATATGTCATGTGATACAACTCTTAGACGAGTTATGGCACCGAGAGGTTTGTACACCTTGTTCTGCAAGCCCTTCCCGAAGAAAAGGAAAGGTGGCCCAGCGGGGGATGCCAATTTAAAGATGATCATGAAGTCATATGTCGAGGTTGTGCGAAGGAAGCATGGGGACCATTCCGCTCTAGCATCATAAAGAAAAATGATATACTTGCGGTTGATCATTTGATTTATACCGGTATCTTGCTGTGACATCCTTGGGAGGATGTTCGATTACATGAATTTTACGGATGAATTCTCCCGCAAGACACAGAATGTTGTTATTGAAGAAGAAGGACGAATCATTAAAATGGTTTCGTACCTTCAAGGCTATGTGGTGGAAAATCAAAACGATAAAGAATCAAAGTTTTGAGGACGCCGATGGGACCGATTATGGAGTCAAATGAATTCAATGACTTCTGTAGAAAGGCGGCAGAGGAGACGGTGTGTATACCAACGAGCAAAATAATGTTCTTTGAAAGAAAGAACATGACCATTGTGGGTTGCCCGCGCCATGCTATGTGACCAAGGTCTTCAAAGTTTCTATGGGGAGAAGATGTGAACAACATTGTGTACGTTCAAAATAGATGCACGCATTCCACTGCGGAAGCAAAACTCTGAAGAAGTATTCTGCGGTAGGCTTTGATGTTTCTCATTTTAGAGTTTTTGGTTGTCTTGTTTACTTTTATGTCTTTGCAAAAATAAAGAAAGTAAAACTAGATGCTTACGGAAAGAAGGAGATACTTGTGAAAATACGGTGAAACTTCGAGAGCTTATAAAATCTATGTGCTGGTCAAGAGAAGTGGAGAGTATGCTGTGATGTCACCTTCAATGAAGATGTTTCCTTCAAGAAAGTACCAAAATATTTCTAGCTCAAGGAAGACAAAGAAAATGAAGAAGCGGCAGTGTCAAAGGATGATGTGATGCTCAATGTTTAAGGACCTATGGATCTGATCCCACCTCCTTCAAATAAGAAGACCCTCATGGCTCGGGATACTCTCGCAGATGTCGAGATACATATTGCCCCAAGAGGACATTTTCGTAAACGAAAGCCGAATAGATACCAAAGGTATCCTTAGTAGCCATGAGTACAATTGTACAATGCGAGCACGGGATCATTTGAAGAAGTTGTAAAGCATAAAGTTTTGAAGGAAAGCTACAACCAAATAATATGAGTCTATTATGAAAAATCATGTACGGAAGTGGTCCGAGATTGGAGGACAAATCTCTATTATCACCTCGAAATGGCTCGATAAGATCAAGCATGGATGCGATGGTAGTGCTAAAAAGTACGAGGCAATATTTGTTGGGGAAACTCTCTAAAAAGAAAGCATAAATTATGATGATATATTTTCACAGCTGACCGCTATACCACCATATGATCTATTGTTTCCCCTTATTTGAAACGCAAGGATGGACTCTCCATCGGATGGATGTGAAGACTTTTACGCATGGTTCTATAAGGAAGAGGTGTATGTGGAGCAACCTCTTGGGTTCTAAGTTCGAGATAGAGACACCTATGTATGCAGGTTGAAGAAATCCCTTTATGGGTTGAAGCAAACCCCGGAGGCATGGTATGGAAGAGATTGAATAGCTACTTGATGAAGTTGGGCTTCTCGAAGTAATCTTGGTCAAACCTTTATTTGAGGTTAGTAAAAAAGACCTCTCATTCTTGTTCTCTGTGTGAATCTCTAACGGTGTTGGCCCTCTCATTCATCGGTGTAAGAGGGAGCTAGCATTCCGAGTTTGAGATGAAAGACCTTGTAATGATGCATTACTTCATAGGCTTGGAGGTTTGGCAAAGGCCATGCAAGAATTTACTTTCTTAATGAAAATATGTCGTGGAAACTGCTGGAGAGAGATTTGGTATGGTGGAGCAAGTCGGTGTCAACACCGATGGAACTAAAATTTAATAAGTTGTGTGGAAACATTTTTTGGCCCAAGATGGGAAATCACTTCGAGTATCGACGACTTGTGGGAGCCCGGTATTCTAGTGAACTCTAAATCACGGACATATGTTTTGCGGTGAAAATTTTGAGTCAACATATGGTTGAGCCTCATCACATTCATTGGATTGGTGCCAAGAATATATTGAGATATCTTCGGGGCATAATAAACCATATGAGGCCGAGATACACTATTCGAGGGTTTGAGACTCCATGGATATAATGATGTCGGCGGGTTGGCGGTGGTGGATCCCAAGAGCACATGCGGATGTTTCTTCACCTTGGGTTTTGGCCGGTATATTAGATGAGCGAGGAAGAAGAAATAGGTGGATTTGAGAACCTACGAGGTACAGAATACCGTGCCGGCGGGTATGACTTGTTTTGAAGTTGTTTGGTTGTTGAAAGCTCTTTGGTAGGTTGTTTGGGCATGTGCTAGATATCACCATTATCCTTTGTGATAACGGTGGGATTTTCTTTACGAGAACCTTGTGTTCTATGGTCGAGCCAAGCATATTGATATTAGGTACCACTTTATACGGGATATGGTACGGCGAGCGTCGTAAGGCTCGATCATATAGGAAGCGATGGTAAGGTGCGTATATTCTCCTGATGTTGAAGAAGGTCAAGTTCCTAACCTTCCATGAGAAACTGAATCGTGGAAAGACCCTATTAGAGAGTCTGCTTGAGTTGTACTATGAGCTGCGGGATCTCCATGGGGCTTAGAGATAACTTCTTAGGTATAAGCACACACGAGGCTGAGCTTGCCAAACCTTGTTGTGCTTCTTCCCATCGTTATAGTATTGAGTTGGTTCACCTCTCTTTGATCTGTCACCCCACACACATCCTACCCATGGAGTTTTAGGCTCACGCAGGAAGTACCTCTCATTTTTCCAATGAGGTACGAAATGAGATAGACACCAATAACAAGACCGATGGATGCATTGGAGATTGTATTGCTCTCTATGTACGGATGGAAAGTGTCCAACACCTGGAAGTCGGGATCAGTGAGTTCTTACCTCTAAGGCGACTTTCGATTCGGTATTAACGATTGTGTGACTCTTTTTGTTGGAGTGACTTCGAGTCGGCGGTGTGATGTATTTGTGAATCACTTTCCTTGTTCTATTTGTGACGAGAGCCAACAAATCCAAGTTGCGGGAGGATGACGCAGTGCTAGATGATAGTACACAATGGTGTTGATGGATGTCACGGGGTGGACGGAGATGGAGTGATCCCTAGTGTTAATTTTGGGAAACTCCATGTTGCCTTGCTCATATGATGATGATAATATTTTTGTTGGATTCTTCTTTCGAGGTGAAATATTGATCTAAGGATCGTCTTTTGGATGAGAAGGGCATATATTTTGATTTTATTTTCCACACAAGTGCAAGGTCGACCCCACTGTTGCAATACCATTCACAATCTTAATAGATGTGTCACACCCTCAGCAAATCAGATAACAGGTGGAGAGCTTGGAGGTCATTCTCATCAACTTATCACTTACGATGAACGTTCTCTCATTGTGATCAGTTAGGTTGACTAGCCACAGAGCCTCTTTCCTTCACACATTTGAAGCTGATGCAGGGAAAATTTGCGGTCCATTTAGGGTTGTTTGCTGAGCGTTCACCGGTGTTGACCGTGGTCAACTCTTGAAGTCATTTGACCTCAAATATTTGCTGAAATCCGATGTTTGTGGAGGTCGTAGATGTGCAAAAATCAAGGAAAAGGATCAATTTGATAGAAGCCCTCGATACTGTGACTTTGACTTCTGATGAAAGCTTTCCCCTCGTTGACTTTTGGTTGACCAACATTGACTTTTGATAGGCTGAATTTGAGGGTTGTGTGTGTGACACTTGGAGGGTTGGATTATCTAAGAAAGAAAAGGCACCATGACACAGTGCATCCGTTGTTCTACATAATGCACAATATCCTATGTCATGGACAAGAACAATTGTAAAATATGATCTATATTACCCAAGCACCTTGTTGATCTATTCTTGGTTCTATGACATTTTAATTTCATGTTTATGTGATTGCTAATTGGATCAGTCTAAAATATTGGTAAATTTCTATTTAAGAATAGAAAAATCCATGTCTATCTAAATGTAACATAAGTTAACAAAGATAAGATCTAAGAGAAAGAAACATAACAAGTAGAACACAAACAGTATCAAGTAAGCAAATTGAATTAAAATACGCCTAATAAATTATCAACATTGTATCCGAGCTAGGAATATGTTGAAGATAAGGAAAGATGGATTTAGCAAAGAAGACATGATGATCAAAGCTTCAAGGAAGTCATCAAGGATCTGAATTTTCTAGAAGGCATCAACGAAAGGAATCTACATTGAAGATCAATCTTCAAATCTAAGTATTCACTCATTCAAGAAGAAGTAGTATATAGTGGAAATCCATCTCGAGAAGATCAAGGACCTATACATCAAGAAGGACACCAGGTAGAAGTATCCTCATCAATAATTATTTGGTGTTGAAATAAAATCAACATTGTTGAAAACATCATCAAGCCACCTTGGTGAAGTCATCATCTCGATCATTAAGGATTCAAGGTGATTTAGCTCACTTGAATAAGCCAATCTAAGAGGGAGATCCTATTGTCTTCTACATAATCATCAACAAGGAAGATGATAGAATAATAAAGCATATAATCAAGTAATTAATGTCTTTGTCTGGAGATACGCTCCAAAATAATTTTTGCAAAGCAACAAAGTAGGACTACAAACTCCCCTTGAATAAAAATGAGTTAAATTTGATGGCAATGAAGTTATGGATTACATTAAATGGATAGTGACTAAACCTTCAAAGGAAGACACTCAATATTATTCCAAATAAATGAAGGGAGACATAAGGAGACGGATTCTAATAACATCCATAAAGAACTCTCATCCCTATCTGTCGAAACTAGAATCTTCAAAGGAATACATGAGAAACCGGTGGGCTATTCTTTGTAGTACTATAGGAGAAGTAACATCTCTAAGACAAGAACTATACGGGTTGAATATGTCAAGAGAGTAAGGAATAAATTTATACACTATGATTTAAATGTGGAATCAGGTGTAGGGTCCTCAAAAAGAAAAAGAAGGAACATGGATGGAATTCGATGCTATGGGTGTAATGAGCTTGGGCACTATAAAATGATTATCAAATATATCTGAGAAAGGAGAAAAAGGAGAAGAATCATGTGCTGGAGAAAATAGAAGAACTGATTCAAGAAAGCCTAAGAAAGTGAAATATATTTATTATGATTGAGATCATCTTCCTCTTTAGGAGGTTTCTATCGGTTGTAAATAATGTGTTAGAAAACATTTTATATTAGATAGATGCATCATCTTAAAATTAGAATCATGATAGAAGCATTCAAAATAATGATGTTTGGTCATAGGAGGATGTATGAAAACATTTATGTAACATATGCTATGAGATAATTTAAACTCTAACGACCTCATTGTATATATATAACATTTATAGAGAGTAGTTATCTAGATAATGGTTCATATTCGGTAATCTATGGAAAAAGGTGTTGACACTTTCTAATGAGGTCTCTTTAATTCACTGGTTATAAAGAAGAAAAAGGTTTCATTTAATTCTTTGGGGGTATAGGATTATATGTATTAACTTATCTTGTTAAATGGGATTAGAAATTAAATATTCACTCCAAAGAAACTTATTTCACAAGGATATTTAAAGGGTAAATGTATATATATATGTGAAACGGGATGATATGAAGTCATGTCATGTGGTTGGAGTGTTTTACTTCCTGTTTAAGTATGATAACATAGAAAGCATAAACTCTTGTAGTTCTGATTGTAATGGCATGATTTTCACTAGATGAAATCAACATAATATGTCCTCATATGGAATATGAGGTGATTGTACATGATCAAGGCCCATAATGTAAGTTCACGGGAATGAGATAAATTTGTGTGAAGAAACAAAAAAAGAGATCATGAGAAGTACAACCATGGAAGAAAATAGGTCAACATCCAAGGAAGCCAAGAATATTTGGTAGGAGATCAATGGGAAGATATGTGGACTCTCATAGAAGTCTAGAAAGATAAGATACCTTGAAAATACATGTCTTTAGGATGTGTCAATACGTAACAAAGGATGTTGATGCCTACAAGAAGGATGTCATGGTAAAAGATCATCACTAAGGTAAATCTTGATTTAAGTATTCATATTTATAATTGGAAAATATATGATGAGCTTATGCAAGGCTTCCAAAGGAAGCATTTCTTCCATAGGTTAATAATGGCGGGGATGAAAGATACTTGGAAGAAGTATGGTTTGAAAGAGGAAAGCAACATGATGTGAAGCTAGACCGGATGATAAAGTTGATGGAACACTTTACGACAAAAAATGAAAAGTGATGGATGATCTATGCCTTAATGAAGATATCCCAAAAAAGATTAAGACTCCTCAACAACGAAAATTCATGACATCCAAAAGATGAGTTCTTCATGGCTTGTTGGGTGTTTTCATCATTCTTTACTTCAGGTCCCTAATTAAGGGAGAATGCGGTAATAAGTTTCTTACTTGGTGAAAAATGGAAGCTAGTCCTTGGGAACCTAGATAATCCCCTTGGCTAAGGGGGAGATTGATAACGTTCCTTTATGGGGTATTCCTCTAGTTAAGAGGAGGAGATAGACACCATTATGGTCTTCACACAGGAAGACATAATGGAGGGTCAAGTAATCCTGCGGCATACGATACTCTTTTAGGGGATGTATTAGGTATCCAAGTAAAATTGGTCTTGGAAGGACATATATATTATTATTTGAGGATTAGTTATAATGATAAGAATAGTCCTATGAGGTCATACTTGGTGTACACTCGGGTGGTGTATGTGCCTTGGAGACAATGATGAAATTGTCTATAATAATTGGTCTTGCCAACATTGGCTCATGGTCTCTTTGGAGAGATGGAGTTGTTAGTCAATGCCTTGCACTTATAACAATATTTAGTTATTAAATCTTATAATATGGATTACCAATCAAATTCTTCTTATCATATTCTTCGGATTGAAAGCCATGTACCATTATGAATACCTCTAAGATTAAGAGGGAGTGTTAGAAAGTGTCTAGGTTCGGTCTTAATAATGACTTGTATTTATGAATTTATGTAATTAAGAAGACAAAAATAATAAAATTTATTTTGTAATACTTACATCATGCGTTTCATGAGCAAGGAGTTTTTATTATAGGTCAAAAGCTTCTTCTTGATGTCTTTAGGGGGATTTTTCATCTTGTCATAATCTGTAATTTAGGAGGTCATATATATGAAGTGTTATTACACTTGTGAAAAGGACACATTGTTGACGTAAATATTATGCTCCAAGACCTTGTCTTTAATTCTCTTGATGTTAACTCAAAGTATGATGTAAATCACTAGAAGAAGTCAGCCTACCACCAATGATCATTTCGGCCTAGATAGAAGAACAATCACTATAAATGAAGATGAATGGAGTCTCAGCATAAAGCATCCATATCGGTCGAAATTAAAATAAAGATACAAATTGAAGTGCGAAAAGAAGAAGGATATACGATCAAGGGTGAAGAAATTTGCAAGGCATGGGTAAAGGGTCAGTTTGCTATGCTAATGGGTACAAGGGAAAGAAGTTGTAATAAGGAGAAAAGTTTGGATATACGGTGTGAGTGCGAGAAAAAAAGAGTTGTAATAGGATTATGAAAGATAAATATCGGCGAAGAAAAAAATTGCCCTCTTTTTGGATCCATATCTATATAACGCAAAATCATAAGTAACCACAATGTGAAGAAATAAAGAAGGACAAGGTTACGAAGTAATTAGGGCCTTCTTGTTACGAACTCATACATCATATATAGAACTGTAAGGTCGTTTAAGTAAGGTGTAGAAATAAGACTAAGAGAGACACAGGAGTCCCGAGAAAGAATACGTCGAGGTACCTAAAATGGGAGGCCAGGGCTTATCTAGTATCGGTGCGATGCGGTGCGGAAAAAGAACTTCATCATAAAGAACTGGAAGAGAAGTAAGGATAGTGACAAGGGTCCAGGAGGCTTACTAGTGTCAAGGGTCCATGTTATGAATGTGGTACTTTCCAATTGAAAGTAAGAAAATTGGCACCCAGGTTTTCACTCTCAAAGAGGAGAGATTTTGGCTACGGCTTGAATAAACTAAACTTTGTGCCTCTTGTGTTTTGATATTGACTTGATGAAAGACATAATAAGCTAACAAAGATAATATTTAAGATAAAGAAGCGTAACAAGTATAACACAAAACGGTTTTCAAGTAAGATAATTGAATTAAAATCTCGTACTAAATTCTCAACATGAATAGGGTAAGAGTAAGGTTGCCGCACAGCCCGGGGGAAGTGAAGCTTCAAGAGACTGAAAGCGAGATCCGGTCCTTTTGAGAAATTGTATGCATGACGGCGAAATAAAAACAAAGAGATGGGAAGTGGGAACAAAACTAGAGGAAGAACAGAAACAAAAAGAGATTGGAGGAAGAAGGTAGAAGCGAGGAAGAAAGAAAGGAGAAAGAGTGAAGAAGAAAGTCACATAGAAACATTAGAACAGGCAGAGGCAGAGCTACCGGAAAGTGGACAGTGCAAGAGTAGCTCACTCAAGAGATTGTGAATGAATGACATGATTCAATACATGGTGGGAACCCGAGCCGTTGAACCAATATGCTAACTTGATGCCAAGCACACAATCGGTCTCATTCAGTCCCCACTCCTTGACAATGAAACCAATCTCTAAGAGAGGAAGATGAAATTGTTCCTCTTGATGAGAATACAGTTGTGGACGTGTATAGTTTGATTTATAATGAGATTTAGAAAAGATTTTATAAGCGAGGAATAAATATTTTTGGAAAATATTGAATCTGCATTCATCGAGAGAAAGAGGTGATTGTGACGGAACCCTTTAGAAAAGAATCCAAATTCCATTTCCATAATAACTTAGCCTTCACAAGGAGAAAAAAATTAAAATATAGAGTACTTGATGGTCGAGAACAAACAATTGGAAAAGAGCTTGGGGATGCTGGGCAAGAGGTTGAACAACTCGAGTAGAAGTTTAGATACAACTGCATGATTTTATTTTGAAACTCAAGGAAACCATATTTTGAGAAGTATGCGACATTGGAGAAAACTATGCTAGACTGCGTATGAAAAGAAATTGTCACCATGGACAAGGCAATTGTCTATTTACACGGCTTGAAACAAAGTGTAAGATCATGTCAAAATTCATAAGGTTGTTCAAACAACTATTGTTTTCATGCATGAATGGTCAATACAATACAAGGGTCCTTTGCTTGAATTGGGAAAGAAAAACAAGGAGTAGAGGTAGAGTTGGAGAAAGCAAGGTTCATGTGCTCATCTGGGAATAAAAAACAACACACCTCGTTCATTTGCAATATTCAAGCCTCATATGCAAAGTTTGTATAAAAACGTGGATTTCATGGTGAAATCACATAGGATCCCATCGATTAGCTCACTCATTGAGGCTAAATGTAGGAATTAGGTCGGGGAAAGAGATTGAAAAGGAGAGTAATTGGAGAAATTGAGAAAAATCGCCACCAAGGAGGATCTTGAAGTGAAGCAGTAAAAAATATACGAGAAGTAATTGGTGGCCCTATCTAAATCAATACTATCATTTCTCTTGCTAATCAAGAAACTTAGATTGGTTCCAAATTAGTGTGCCCGCATTCCATGGAGTCTAGAGTACGCTTCCAACATGATATCATCACGAGTTTGAAATTCATTGCACAATACAAATCTTGGCAACTGTTACGTGGCCAGAAAAAACAAGTGGAAGTTGTTGAGGAGTGGAGTTTCCCAAACTCAAGCTTAACTGTTTGTCTTATTAGGTTGTCTAGTTAGCTCTACCAATTTTGTCCTATATGGGTATGAGTATATTGTAATATTCTTTTGTAATTAATTTGTATGTGGAATTCAAGTGTCAAATTGGGGAATGTGAAGAAAGTCATTTTGTAAAGGAGTTTAGGTTGTGAGAGAAGTCAAGAGGGTCACAAAGGAGATAGATAGTCACCTTTTATTCTCAAATATGTCCTCATGCTTTCATATAAAGGGATTTTTGGAGCTAAGCTTTTGGATAGGCTTTAAGCAGGATCAGAGGCATGGGAGTTTTGTTGAGAGACTTGGCCATTTTGTAGCATATAGGGAGTATCTTTATTTGGAGGAGAATGTGTAGACACATGTTACACTATTGGAGCTAGTGGTTAAATGATAGTATATGTATGATTAGAACTTTAACTTTAATAAAATATCGGAAGTGACACATTTTTAATACATATGTTGTGAATATAGTAGGACTATTCTTGTTAAATTTTAAATGTTATATCATGTCACTTATGCTTATGCTTATGAACTATTTCATTTGCATTAGTATGAATCTTGTTGAATGCATTCCATCATATATTTCTATCATGGTTAAATTGTGAACTATTTTGCATGCTAGCTTGTGATGTCTTTATGCTCTTGTGTTCCTTTCAAGTTGCGTGCTATAATAGGCTTCTAGGGTCTCACTCACTATTTTCCTTGTGTGTTAGAACCTTCATGCATTACACTTGACCCACAGTCACACTTGTTTCCACGAAGTCACGAATACACCACTCTATGTGTTGTGCAACCAAGGCACATCAGCTGACCAACGCCGACAAGTGGGTCGTATTTCAGAGATGGGACTCCTACACCAAATGGTGTGAGAGTCTGAGCAGGACTTCATATGGGGAGATCCCCCAGGCCCAAGCAGTCCAACAACATAGAAAACTATACGTACGGAATCTACGCAATATCTACGTGCATACTTTCATTGAGAGACAAACAATTCCCTTTTCATACTTCCAAGTTGAGGAGGTAGTGCATGAGACCCATGTATTTCATTTCAAATTCTCTTGTAAGTTCCTCCTTGCAAGATCGATCAACTACTCATCACGAGTTAAAAATTAAATCATCAAAATATAATACAATAATATGAAATTTACCTTCTACGAAGATATGATATAAATTTGCATCCATCTCACTTTTGATGAAGCCCAAATTGGTAAGATAACTATTGATCTTGGTGTACCAAGCACGGTGTAGCTGAGACCATAAAATGCTCACTTGGTATACACGTGTGAGACTCTTGATCGAAGGTCTCAAAACATTTTGGTTACTCGATGTACACCTCTCTCAATAAACCCATTGAGAAATGTTGTTTTTACATCCATCTAGTAGATCTTCCACCCCATCTTTGCGGCCGGAAGAAAAGAATTGATCCAATAGATGAAATTACCTTTATACGAAGAGAAAAGGTCTCCTAATTGTAAATTCCTTCAACTTGGTACCCCTTGGCCAAAAATTTGGCCTTATACTTCTCTATACTTCCATCTGCTTCCTTCTTAACCATGAAGATCCATGTCAGACCCTAGCGGTTATGTTGTTGGTCTTGAGACCACTTCCCCAAACATTGTTCCTTAAAATGGATTAATATTCTCCACCATTTCATCAACCCATAAAGTTTCTCCTTTATTCCTCGAAGAGATGGATCGGTCTCTGATGCGGTCATTAGAGCCATGTAGCTAGTGTACCGATCAAGTGACCTTCTCTACTTTTGTGTAAATTTGAAGGAGTTCCCATTCTCCCTTGCATCCACTGCACAAGTCTATCAACTTCCACGGTCCTTTTACCCTTCTCTGGATGGTTCTTCTTGAGTGTATGTCTCCAATATTTGCTGGTCGAATTTTTATCTCTGACTTCTTGAGACTCCTCCTTTGGAGCTAAAAGCTCCTCAACACGAGTGGGATCCGAATCTCCTCTCAAGAGAGACAATGCATCACTTTCTCCTCATAAAATTTTGCATCCTTCACACAACTATCATTACGGGGGCATGAAAAATACACTGTCGTTATGAGGGTTTCTGTAACTAATAATGCCCCCAATTTTGTTGCCGACTCAAGCTTATTCCTTGATTCTTTGGAACATGGCATTAAATAGAGGATCAAATCTAAAGTCTGACTTTGTCAAATTTATCCGGAGAAAGCCTCCTCCGGTATAACACGCTCATAATACAATGGGGCCTAAGTTTGAAAAATAGACTATTGTGTTGCATTTCTCTTCACGAAAAGTTCGGTGGTATGCCTTGTCCATGCAACATCGCCTGTTGCTCACCAATACTACGGTAATTTCTCAACCACCTTATGCTATGGGTTGTGGGGTGTTCTCAACTCTCGTCGAATACCTTCTTTTGCACATAAAAAATTTTGAATTCATTCGACACATACACACCTCCATTATCTCTCTTGAGAACTTTCATCTTCTTGATGGTTTCTTTCTCAACACAGCCTTGAATTATATGAACTTGAGAAATGTCTCATATTTCTTCCGCATGAAGAAAGGTCAATACTTGCGAGAAGTCATCGATAAAGTAGAAAATATTTGTCACCGCGTTGGAGGATGTCGAGAAAGGTCCATAAAATCATATTGGATCCTTTCAAGGACTACGTGTGCTTTGTTGATACGAACATGCAATGTCGATTTTGTAATTCCCCAGTACATCTTTTGTCTTATCTTGATTCTTCGGTGCTCTTTGGGGATGCATTTGGTTATTTTGTGTAATATCAGTATGCAGTGCAAGTAGCCAAGTCTTAGGTGCCAAATTTCTTTGAAATCATAGCTCTGCACCTTCTCTTGCCCTTGGTAAATTTAATGCGACATATTCTTCCACATATAGATTATACGGAGTTCTTCACATGAACCTAATTTTTCTTCACTTGTCTCGTGTTTATGTGTCTCGAAATTCCTTTCCTTTTGAAGATCACATGATAACCATGGTCTTCCAAAAATACGATAGATATACTTTTCTTTGGGCCGGAATGAACATCATTGAGCATGGGGAAGCTTGAATCCCTCCTAAAAGGTGTTTTTACCAAACCCAATCATGTTATACCTTCCATCATCACGCAATTCAGCTTGCATCTATATTTTTCTTCTGGGTCATTAAAAAACTCTACACTGCTTGTTATGTGGAAAAATGCCCCAAAGGTCTAAGTACCACAAACTCTCCATCAGCATGTGGCCATGCATGCGATGAGGTAAAGACAATCTCGATTGTGAAGCCAAAGCTTCAGCAGCCTCTCTTGAGTCTTGTTGATCTCCTTTTTATGTGGACATGGTAGCATAGTGCTAAATTCATGACCATGGAAGCATTTAATTTTTGTCAAATATTTCTTCTTTCCCCCACTTGGTTGATTTTGGTTTGGATTCTGAAATTTCTTCCATTTCCCTTATTTCCCTTATTTCCCTTTCCAACCAATAAAATTTTCCTCATCTCACCCTTCCGGATGAAGTCCATCTGGTATTCTTGTTCCTCCTATACCAAATAAGACCATAAGTGTTCCCAATTCGACCGTTTCTCACTCCCATTCACCAAATATTGACCGCTAGCTCTTGGGAAGGCCTAGAAAGGCTAGTATTACCAAGTCATCTTCGCAGCATTAATACCAACCCCGCCAAGTTCATCACGAACTTGTGTGAACTTGCTCAAATGCTGAATAGTGTCGTTTCACATCATAAAATATTTTAAAATTTTATCCTTGTGCACCAAGTCCCTTGTGGTCACGAACGATTATGACCTGAGGCTACTGCACCGAGCCGGCCCTTACACTGACTGAGGTTTGGAGGTTTCGCGCAAGTGTCCTAGGGAGACCTCCCCCCACTATACCGTTAGGAGCGATCACTCTCCTAGTGGGACTTGAGCACGATGAGCACGGGAAACCGGTTGGGGGACCAACATCCCCCACTATAGGCCAGCCTCCCACGGGGGCGGTGGTAGGAGAATGAAAAAAAATAAAAAAAAATCTGTAGCTCACTATTCAACATAAGATGCATAACATAATCACTATCCTCAAAAACCAAAATGGAGAGCACGGAAAAGCAAGAGAGAGGACCTCACGGAGGAGTTGTAACCACTTGAGGAACATTTCTTCAAGAACCCAGTACGGAGACGCAGAGCTGGAAAAATCACTAAGCACATTCTAAGATGATTAACGAGAAGAACATAACTATATGTTTTATCAAAATCACCACTGCGAGGTGGAACAAGCGTATTCCATTTGAAAGCAAAAAAGCTCAGGTCCACGATGGATTTATACAAAATTCTTCACTTCTTTTGGGACACCATCAAAGACAAGTGCAGGCGTAGTGGAGGAATCACACGCACCACTCATTGGCTTCTTCAATTCAATGCCACCTTCATCACTCTGGTTCAAAGACAACAGCCTCATAGAGAAAGTAAGTACGAGGCCCATAACACTGCGCAATGTCATTTATAAAATAATCTCCAAAGTCATTGCTAACGGTGAAACCGACTCCTCCCTATGATCATCTCCCTGGAAGCAAATAGGCCTATGTTGAAAGCGGTAAAATCCTTAATGGCATAATCCTAACCCACGAGGGTCATACATTCTATCAAAACCTCCAAAACCTTGTATGCTCCCAAAATCGATCTATCTAGTATTATGACAAAATTAGCTAGGAATATATCAAAAATATCCTTATAGCCTTCGGCTTCATCCACACACAGATACATTTGGGATCATGAGCTTCATAACCTCTCTTGTTTCTTTCCATTTTTTCAGCGCATACCTGCGCAGCTTTCAACCCCTCGAGAGGAATCGGATAGGGAACCCTCTCTCACCCTTCATTTTCATCATGGGCTGGGGGCCGGGTCACCTTATAAAAGCTCACCTCCACTCGCGGTGCTCTGCCAGTATACCCCTCTGACTTTGCCCCCCTCCTCCCATCAACAATTTGTGGATGACAACATGATCATGGGTTACCCCTTGGTCCAAGAAGCCCACACCCTCAAATCTCTTCTGAATTCCTTCTGCGAAGCCTGCAGTGCGGGGTCAGCACGACCCAATTAGCAAATATTTTTCTTCCCGCACCCCCTCCTCTTAGCATAAAATTGCCCATATCACGGGCTTCTCCATCACATCATACCCTCCAAATACCTTGGAGCCCTGTCCATGACACGACCATTAATCACTCTCTTGGCGAGCTCTGCTGAACAAAATGCAAACCAAACTATCCACAAATGGACCCATCGCCTCTCAATATAGTAGGTCATTTGGTTCTCATCAAGCGATCTTGCGAGTCCTCCCCATTTACTTCTTCTCTGATCTTTGGAAACCCCAAATGGGTCCTCAAATCCATGCACAAATTGCAAAAGGCCTAACTTGTGGTGTGGTACCAAGAGAAAACAAATGGGCTCTAGTCAAGCTGGAAGAGAGTGTGTACTCCAAAAAGTCATGGGGAGCTAGGGTTGCGCATTCTGAGCACAACAACAACTTCATGGAGCTAGTGTCTGGTGGAAATGGGTCTCCAACCCCCACACTCCTTAGGCTAAGCCTTGGAAAAGCGGCCAAATATGCCGATGTGACGAGAGGACCTTATCGAATTCAACATAGGCGGGAGGATCCCAAATCTGGAAAGCAACAAGCAGCCAAAAACGAATGATACGAGCCACGACACGGGAGCTATGCGGCGACACTCAAACTAGATGCAGGGACTCACGCGTGGCCTTAGAACCTTCCATCTTCCCCATACCATTATGGGCAGCGACACACGGAGCCAAGCAAAGTCATATTGTACGAGGACTTCTAGAATGATGACCTGTACCAAGGATACAAGAGCGAAAACTACACGGACGGATGACAAGATGGCCCAGGAACAATAAAGTCAAACAAAAATTTGGGAGAAATAGCACTAAGAAAGACGAAACACGAACGAAGAAACTTTGACATCCTTCGTTGGGGTCATGCCAAGTGGCAACTACTCCCGCAAGGCTTCTTCCTTCATCGGCGGAACCCGGATCAACAAATCTCATGCGGAAAAATATATGCCAGCGCGACTCGGCCTAAAGTAGCCACCTTCTGTGGCTGCTCGGTAAATGACGCATCCTCACAGCAGAATATTTTGGGCGAGGGTTTGTGGGTCCTCCCAGTTTCCTCTATGCCATGAAAACTTGGAAACCATGACCATCGATGAACCAATGCAATACCTCTAACGACTTGTGGGATAGAATCATGGTTCCTATGCTAGCGATACCAATAGAGAAAGGGGCAACATCATCACTTTCATCGGTAGTTGGACAGGACAACCTTACTCGACAACCTCTGAATAGAATACGGCGGTTAATTAAGGCATTCTAATCTATAACATATGGAAGGAAAGGAACAATTTAATATTCAAAGACAAAGCATCCACCTCGGAAGCAGCTGCGAGCAAGGATACTACGATAACCTCTGCTGATGTGGCCCTATGTATGGAGCCGGGAGGATCTCCCTACTTCTATTACGAGCATCATATGAAGAATTGGCATATGGTATAAACCACTCCCTGGAAATCAACCCAAGAAGCATCGGCGGAAATCCTTGCTCCTGAAAAATAAACCGCCCCAATGGCTTCTTCAAATGTAACTTTGATGGTGCGTCCAAAGGCAACCCGGAAATGCGAGTTCGGAGGTATTCCGAGAACTCTCGGCGAGCCACTTCATATTTACTACGGTAATATAGGGTGGAATAGAAACAATTCTATAGAGGTGGAGGGGCTCATCCCGGGGTATTCACATCGCAATTGAGTTTCCTATTTCCCCCTGGAAATGGAGGGGAGACTCGCAAATCATCACTATGATGGCCACAAGAATTCTCCATGGTACGGTGTCCCACCAGTATCTGCCGGTTGGAGGCTAGCCCATAGGCTCAAGCTTAGAAACGACTTATACACGGTCACCAGCCATGCTTTCTACCGCTGTGCGAAGAAAAGAAAACTCGATTTACGGACACTCCTTGCGAACAAGGGGTGGAAAGCCACATGGGGATTGTATCACTCCAACATTACCAGGAGATGCTTCTTTAAAGACGAGAATTCCATACTCGATTCAAAAGTGCATTCTCCCCGGATGGGTGGCCACACAGTCCCAGAATAATAATCTGTCTCTCTCATGCTCATGAAAATGATATACGTAGCGTGGTCCTGCAGGTACGAGATCCTGGTAGTGGCTCTGTGCACAAGATGAATGAGATAAGGCATGATGAAGATATGCTTGGACGTTCATCCCCTCCGGTGTCTCTCTTACGACGGCAATCCCTCGACAAGTTGCATGGATTGAAGCTGACAATTGGCCTGCTCTTCCGCCAGGCCCGCTCACCGCAGAAAACGGTGCAGCCTGTTACATGCGAGGCTCAATCATGACCTACCCCTTATCATGTGTCCGCATGGAACTTTTAAAAGGAATGCACCTCGGCAAAAAACGATGCATAGTAGTTCCTTGATCTTTCATGTTGATTGTGTTCTTACCCTCTTTGCGCCATGGACAGTAACAACCCTCACCCCTGGGCACGTGGCAATCTGCGGGGGCTGGCTCCTCCGTCCTCGCTGTTGTCTAGCTCATCTGTTTCTCCACTCTCCGTAGTCTGTGTGCACCCATACCCCCCGTCCCGGTGTGCTTTCCCACTCATAAATTTTGAGCGCTTGATTTTCCTAACTCGTGTTCCTCTCCCCTGTAGCATCCTTCCATCTACCCTTGCCCTGCGCGGGCGGTCACCCCGTCTGAGTTGCACCAAAGAACCATCTGTGGAGGGGTGAGGAGGGGCTCTTCTGGTGTTCTGCACCATGGGACGAACAATCGTGGAGTCTGTTGAGGAAACCTCCTCGAAGTATAACAAACCAAGCCCCGTTACGGATGGGAGGACCCCATGCAAGATACGTAGAGAGGTAGATGTGGACCTTAGAAGTCTGCATTGCGCATCGGGCGCACCACCTCGCAGGCGGTCTCTTTGCTCCAGCTCGGGAAGGGCAGGAAGTGACCAATGCAATGTCTCGCATGGATTATGGATTAGAAAGGGTATGGACATGCGTCCTAACTTAGAATATCCGGTGGCTCCTATCCTTGTGCTGTGATCCCCAAACCTACGCGTCCACCCACTAACACGGAGGAAGCGAGTGTGCGAACGTGCGCACCTTGCATGAGAGTGGAGGAAGATCCGGGGGGCAGGTAATGATGAAGTTGAAGACTAAGGACCTTCTTCAGAAGAGCTGCCTGGGTTCTTCCTTGATTTTTTCAATACTGCTGAGTACCTCAGAATTCGAGAGGAATTTATACTTATGTTTCTGCATATTTTTTAATTTACGGATACACCAACGGCACTGCGCATTTTGTAATTTCTTGCTTCAGAAATGTTGCCGAGTTTAGTTTCCTTGGGGAAGGCAAAACACGCAACTAAGGTTGGGATTGGTTAAACGCAACTTATAACCTAGCTTGTGCTTCCATGTATTGTTTCTCTTTTTCGAATTAATATAGATTAGCCTAATTTACCAACAAAAAAAACTTCCATATGAATCCTCTGTTCTATAGAACAATTATGTCATTCTTGCCACATTGCGAATGAAGAGTTTTTTTTTCTTGTGGATATTTGAGATGATGTGATCTCATATATAAAAGTTATTCTCCTTTTGTAAATACATATTCCTGAAAGTTTTGGGCATTATAACTTTTGGTTTGGAGATATCATTATGATGTATCCTAACAATCCATTGTCATGTCCCAGCCTCCATAGAATAAATTAAGAGTTGCCTTCAAGGCATACCTGCTTCAACTGTTGAAGGTCATCTTCTCTTAGCTTTGAAGAAGAATCTTGTTGCATTGAACTTCTGAAATTTAAGTTCTCTCGAGAAAAACTTCCATTCCTACTCTAATGTGAATCATTGCGATACCATGTAGAGGTAGTGTATATTTGCAACTTCTTGTGAAGTTTTAATAAAAATTACCAAAAACCTTTAAATACTCTACTTCTCTATGGAAATAAACTCCATTTAGGACAATAATATCGGACATACCTGACAGAAAATAACACACATACACTATTTTTTTTTTCCGGGGAAAAGCAGAGACATTTCTAAAAACCCCAATAATGCCATTAATATAATAATGAAGATGTGTATTACAATTTATTTCTCAACTAAGCACAACCTGAAAGTGAATACTTCATATCTCTACTCATTCCCAGAAGGTATAAACAGAATATTCAATTTCTACCTCTTCTTGAGCCACTATTTATTACTGAATCCCTTGAGAAATTAGGTCCTAACTAGTAGAAATTCCTCCAAAATGGATTCTTGCAATTCCCTGGTTGATCATTGTGCCATCCCTTTTTGTACATACTCAAGACTTCAATGTGCAAGCGTGTTACACTACCTTGGAATCTCCACCATGGCAAGAATTCAAATTCTATGCATGCACTAGCTATTTTGGGTTGATTGATGGAGTTAATGAATGATCACTAATTTTTAATAAAGTCACTCAATTATTCCACTGGTTCTCTCCATGATTATAACTAGTTTAACTAAAATCAACAGATAATTAGTCTTGATTGCTACAAATTAGAAATCACACATGTAACTAACTCTAACTCCTCCAACTTGAATTTACTAAGCTAGCTAAGTGATAAGAGCCATGTCACCTGATTCCTTTGCATCAGAATTTCTATTGATGTGGAAATTCGAATTTTCTCAACGTTAATCCAAGGCAAGATCAAATTGAAAATTTCTTGCTACATTTTAACAATATTTTAGTAGTTGAAGGAGAATATAGTGGTTTCCAGAAAATAGATGAAATATTTAGATGTCATAATTTAAAAAACTTTATAAATTTGTGTATACTTTGATGAAGTAGAATTTAATTGATAAACAAAAGCTTGTCTTCTTGTACAATGTGTGGGAAGTGGAGACAATAAATAATATTGGCTCGAGCATACCACACATCTATGCAATTTTGGACAATAGGTAGGCCAGTCAAGCCTTAGTGATTCCTTTAAAATGGAAGAGTATGTCAGTCAATAACTAGTTTGTTTCAATTTTGGTTGACCCATGGCTCCAATTTAGGTTATGCAAGACCACAAGTTGCAGAAAAATGTGCATGTGAGCACAACCCAAATGGGTACGTGGTTGGTCGATTGGCTAAGGGGGACTGGCTGGAGACCCAGACATGTGTCGAAGCTATGCCCGGTTGTTATAAATGGCATGCATGACTAAAAATCTCAATATATTATTCTTATTCCTTTGATTTCTAAATTGGGATGGACTAATTAGCAGCCCATAGAATTAAGGTCATATGCTCTGACAAGTCGATAGAGTGTCTCAATGAGGAAGGATAAATATAGCATTTCAAAATAAAGAAAAGTGTGTGACAACTTGGAAAATAATTGTGCTACAATTGAAGGGTGTGAATTATTCATTCTTTTAGGTGACCAATGAATTAGAGGTCGATAGTGAGTGTAAAAGAGCACACAATAATAAAACAATTCGGTGATGTGTTCCTACGAAAGATATCCCAAGGCTACCTCTAAGGAGAGAAATTTGCTTTTTAATTCAGATGTTGTAGGATCAATGCTAAGATCCAAAGATCCATACCAAATGAGTACACCACTAACTGGTATATTGAAACTACAATTGAAGGAGATGTTGGAAAAAGGACTCCATCAAACCCACCTTATCACCACAAGAACTTCACATGTATTATTGTAATAAGAAGGATTGCACATTGAGGGCATTGTATAGACTATATGTAACTCAATAAAGCCGCAATTAGGAACATATATCTTACGTGAGAGTTGATTATCTATTTTAACAGCGAGAGAATGTCGATCTTCTTGAAGATCGGTTGAGGTACAGGTATCATCGAGGGTACACATAAAAAATGAAAACATTCACAAAACAACATTTAGAACCGGGTATGGGCACTATGAAATTGTGGTTGTGTCATTTGGGCTCACAAATTCCCTGTGGCATTTGTGTGTTTGATTAATAATGTTCTTAGTCCATATTCAGGGACAGGATTTGTGTTGGCTCTTGTCGATGACATCTCGGCTTATTCGAAAACTAAGGAGGAGCATGGAAAAATTTAGCAGCAGTATACATGGAAAGTGGTGAGAAGCACAAGCTTTATGAATTTTCTGATCGCGAGTTTAATATTTAGGGCACCTTTCTCCAAGGGTGACGATAGATTTGAAGACATGTAAAGCTACTATGGAGTGGAATACTACTCGGTATTGATTGAAGTAAGATCCTTCATGGGATTGGTCGATTATTACCAGAGGTTCAATAGCAATTTCTCAAATATTGGACATCCAATCACATGTTTGCAAAGAAAGGGATAAATTCCAACGAACATCGAAAATGTGAAGCCAACTTTGAAGAGAAATTGAAATATTTTCTAACACATGTTCTGATATTGTGGATAGTAGTCCTAGTAAGAAGTATTATGTAGTGTACATGTATTCTTGTAAGGAGGAGTTCAATGGAGTCTTGATGAAAAAAGGATAGGTGGTATGCTATGATTCCAAAAAATTTGAATGAGTAGGGTGAACCATACTCATGATTTGGAATTAGTAGCTATAATGCGATGTTAATTTTTTTTTGGAATTACCTCCTCGAGAAGAAATTTATATTGATTTAATGTATGGAGGACTAAGGTACTTGTTTTATTAGCATAAGATGAATTCAAGGTGGGCAATATGGCTAACTAATACATGTGCATAAGTCGAGCTAAAAAATTGACGAAGAATGGACAAGAGCTTGCCAATGTGATGGGATGGTACATGCTGGAGAAGTTAGAGAAAAATTTGTTAAGACATTTTAAATGTTTAATTTAGGAGTACATTTTTATATATAATAAGTTGGGGTGATTATTTTCTAATGTAAAATATTAGTTTTGGAAGCACTTATTTTACAGCGGAAAATCATTTCACATTTCGTGACTCTTTGGTTGGCATAATTAATTGTTTTGGGAAACAATAAAGAAAATAGTGTTTGGGAAGTTCACAGAGGTGAGGAGAAGGAGGAGGAGAGAGATATGAGCAAAGAGGAGAGAGAGAGAGGAGAAAGAGAGGAGAAGGGGAAGTCATTGTTTCTCTATGTAACTACAATTATGAAGGTTTGGAGACACTTGTACTTTCCAATTTTTTTGTGAACTAGAAGGTATTTATGTGTGAATGGCATAATAGTGCTGGTGTGGGATGGGGTTGTGTGATTTTCCATGATGAATCGAAGCTATGTGGTTACATTTAATCGTTCTTCTTGAGACCATTTTTTATTTTCAATTTTATTCTATGCGTGTTGATAAATTTGAGAGTATGTAATTTGTTGAACCAAATTACATTAAAAATTTGAATATTGTAGCTTCAATCATCGTGGGATTATTCATTTATATTTTTATATTTGTTTGTAATGGCTTAAAAGCTGCGTGAAGGAGTGTTCATTGTATTACGGTAGGCGAATATGTGGTATTTATAGTGACTTGAGTGATGTTACAACAGAACAAAGTACCTTGTTTGAATACAATCAAAACCCCTTTTAGATTTGTTCCTAATTGTTAAATTTGAGTTAGGGTTGCAAATCCCAATGAATAAGGAGAGTAAATCATTTCTTGTGTCCAAGGAGAAAGCCTAGGGTTATGGAGAGCTAGATTGTGAAAAGGTCAAGTTGATTCATCTTTATAAATTTTGTACAAAAATTTAGCTGACGTTGCGAAATCATTTTGTAGTGGACAATCCTATTGAATCATTCTATATGATGACAGTTAATTTGAAACAAATGCTACCAAATCATTTCGGAAAGCATTTGTGATTTTATTTTTTTATTTTTCGAGATTTTGTTTTGGTTGAAATCCCCTTTTGGCCTTTGTATTTCCTATTTTATAGGATGAAAATGTTATTAAGATTGCTAATTCTAAAAGAGAACCCCCATTTTACAATGCGGTGAAAGACATGGGTATTTTATGTGTTGAATATGTCAAAGGGATAGATCCATTATTATATGGATTGGGATGAATTATTGATATAAATACTGGTGTGTGACATATGTGTCATCAGGGTGTATCGGAGCCACAAAAATCTCTTTGGTTGAAATCTCTCAAAGGAGGAATAGAAAAGGTTTTAAATAAGACAAGTCTCACCAAAACATATATGGAATGATTCTAATCTTGAAGTAGAGGATTTGAACTAGAATATGATTATACGAAGTTGGTTTTGTGAAAAAGACACAGGTAGAGATTTTAAGAAAGATCAAAATAGAGTAGAATGAAATATGAAAGAAAAGAAGCAAATAAAGTTCAGAGAAGCATGGAGCATAATCATAATTGAAAATATGATTGAGCCAAATTTATTTGGAAATTGCATTGTTGAAGTTATGAAATTTGAAGGAAACAATGAAAGTTTATGAAAGGAAATCTACTTTATGAAAGTAGATCATATGTGTTTTGAAGATATGTTTGAAAACAAGTTTTTAGTTGAAGGAAATTATAAGATTGCAACCTTGAAGGCATGGCCAACGGATAAGCTACAACAATAACATATGTTCAAACACATATTTGGACGATGAGTTGATATTTTAGCCAATAACAAAGGGAGTTATTGATGAAGATGAAGCAGACCTTGTAGCGGAGATGGAGGATGAACAAAATTCTCAAAGGAGAATGGTGAAGCGAGTTGAATACTGACTATAAAGAAGAGAGAATGCGAGATGAATATTCTAGGAAGGAGTTAACATAAATACCAAGAAGACTAGGCATGGAAGAGCTTAGTATGGTATGTAAAACAAGTTGATGGAGTCAACATTGACGAGTAACTTTATTACAACTCACGGTGACGAGAGAAGCTCATAGAAGAAGTATATTTGTGACTAGTGAAATTAAAGCAAGGTTCAAGAAAATCATAGTAGATCAGTCGGGACAACTTGATATAGAAGTCGCTGAGGTAATTACGATAGAGATGATGTAAGTATTTCTACGGAGATGTAGGGGAAGACTAGGGTTACAAATGGACTCTATAGAAGAAAGTAAAATGGAATTTTTTGTAGGTGAAAGGCGAGACTAAGATCAAATGCTTAGTTGATGGAAAAAAATCAAGGAGTTTGAATCGATGTTAAATGCTCATTTGGGGAGAGAAATGGAAAACAACAAAATACAATGACCCAGAAGAATTGTTTGTGCCTTTGGAATAAGGATGCCATTCTTGGAGAGGATGATAGTGATGAAGAATATGTTGATGAGGGACTCACTTCCCATGGATCTCACATATTGTTTGAAATGAAGATCAACATGGGAAAGTGGTGCAATACTCATCAAATGAGGCTACAAAGCCTTGTGATTTTGAAACTAACAAATTATGTGTGTTTGGAGGTTGCACTGATGGAAAGAAAACAACAATTGAGGGATATCATAAGGATGAAAGGAGAATGAACAAATTTTAGTTTTTGTTCCAAGGCTATGTGTCCTCATGATAATGTACAAAAGGTAATTTCTAGGAGATATTTGTAGCAATATGTTTCAAATAGAAATAAAGTGGAATTGACTTGTGCACACATCCAAAGGAGAAACGAAGAGAAAAATTCAAATGAAATGCTTAATAAATTTGATGAAGGAATCTTGTTGCTGGAAAATTTGCTACATAAATTAGAGTCTAAGCTATTGATAGAAACATAGGTTGAACACTCAAACATAATGTTAAGAGATCTTGAGAAGAAATGGATTTTTTAGAGAAATGACTACACGAGGACACAGTGATAAAAACCACCAGAATGTTTGTAGACTCGGGCAAGAAGAGAAGGGAAGATGATTAAAGTACGACATAGTGGTATAGAAGAGGAAGGAATGTAGAAAATAGTGGTGGCAACAAGAAATATGAAGAAGATCTCATGCAACACAAAAAATATTTGTTGAGGTGAAGTGTAAAGTTCTTGAGAAATAGGGCAATACTAATAGGCTTTCCTATGCATTATATTTCTCTGTTACTGCGACAATTGTTAGCGATTGTATTTCTTATTCTTCTTAGTTATTACATTATTATCATCAAGACAATTTCCAAAGCACAAAAACAAATGATAATACAAGATATAGGCCCTCAGCCGGAAAAACCCATAGGTAGGGGAAAACCTAGTCAAGAAATCTTCCTTCGTAGTTACATCCCAGGTGAGAAATTCTAACGCTTAGGCAGAAATACATAGACTTATTCCATCCACCAAGCTTGCCTTTACCCACGACTCGTCAAACATATATTGTCCTTACGCTTCTCTTGTATTTGTTGCAACTTTCCAATCTCGACCCCGGTAATATACTTTGGGATCACATAAGCCTTCGGTCCTGTAACAGTGAAGAATTTCATCCTTATGCTCCGAAATTTTTTTGTCCATTGTGTGATCCAAAACCAAAATTCTCTACACTTTAACTTTGCTTCTACTGTCAAGATATCTAAACTTCTTGTACACTTCCCCATTTGTGACTTCAATGGATTATATACCAAATGGTTTGAGTGTCCTTTAATAGGCTGACAAGAGTAGTTTATAGGATCCAACTTTTCAACTTGTTTTAGGGCAACTTATTCACCCCTTTCATTAATTATTTGGAGGTCAACTTGAAGGATAGATGGTTGTCATTTGTATGAGAAGGAGAGTGACTTGGTGGAGGAGATTCTTTGACATAAAATAATGAATTTTACTCCAATAAGAAAAAATCCTAAAGCACACAATGGGTTCTATGACCTGAAACATTGGCCAAGCATGACCCATACTTTAATAAGTCAATTTAAATAATAATAAAACACATCTTTTTGACAAATATATTATACATGTCATGACTCAAGTACAATTATGAAGACCGACACACGTTACATTCTTCATCACTCCTCTTAACTAGGGAGGTATTACTAATTACATGTATATGAGTACATGGAAGATCTCGAAATGAACTATGAAGAGTTATAGCACATTTGGTGTTGTGGAATAGATACATGGTGGGTAATCTGTCTAAGACAGGACTAAGATGGACTCAAGCTTTCAGCCAGTCTAGGTATCATTGAGCACTTTATAACAATATTTAAGGATCTAGGTGCATATCCAAGGTCAGAACTCTAAGACCAATGCCACCATCCCTCTTCGGGATATAGACATAAACACATAGGCCAGCAAATTTCCTTCCAAGCATCCATCATTAGATGCTTCAACTCTCCCCTATCAAGCTAGATACTGTCATTTTGTCCAAGCATACTTCAAAGTGCTCATTCTTTTTATGGAGGGTTGTCTGTACAAACATAAACCCCAATAAGTAATAAACTATCAAAATATATATACAAGTGAACACAAACCTTCATGGTTCTCAATCATCCTGATGGCATTTTTATTCATATGCAACTAGTAGGAATTTTTTTCTTCTTTCATTTCTTTAGTAGCATCAAGACATTCTTAATACATTGTAGTACTTTTGTTCATTCTCTGGTTAGATATCCATCATGACTATCATAATGTTCCCTCCCTCTTAATTTGGGGATATCAACCACTTCCTTCTTCTGCAACATTGGAGAGAACCCTTCTTACGACATCAAGGTCATATTGATACATAAATTCCTTCATCATGATTATGCGAACATATTCATCATCTTGAAGATTATGTACCTACAACTTTAATATGATACGACCAAATACAAATCGAAGCATAATTTAACTATACTATAATGGAAACATTAGAATTTAGACATCAAACACGAACCTAGTTAGGTTCATAATTAGAAAAGACACATATTTTTACATACTAGATACATCTATTTCTTGCTAGGGTTTAGCCATAAACCTTAGACTCTATCTTTGTGAAATACAAAACCTTAGATATACGCCGTTATTAATAATCTAATCAAAATTTTCACATGATTAGACTTCACTAGAGTTTGTTGCAAACCCTATATCACATCGATAAATAATATCATATCCTAGAATATCAATCTTCTACTGAGGATTTTATTTTAAACCTAGATTTAACAACATCAACAAACTAGTTAGCATATTAGAATGTACATTGCACAGGATACATTTTACATTAATATCTACTAGGTAAACCCAAGTCTGGAACATCAATCCATCAAATTTAAATATTCAACAATTTCATTCGGACTAGGGTTTTGATCATATGACCTCGCTTTGGATAATACAAGGGTATTGTTTATAAACCATAATTTTCCAAACCATAAATATCTAGGTTTCAATACATATTAACAACAAACCATAAAGGACTAGGGTTTATATCATAACAATACCAAAACTCTAAACATAAAATGAATAGATTTTCTATATTTCGTAAGCCTAAGTAGTTAGGGTTTCATAAACATTAACATACCCTTGGGTTAGAGTTTTACAAATGAACCTTTATAGGGACTACAAGAATGATAATTTAATGAGGGTAGATTCAATCTAATTGTTAATCACCCTAAAAGAATCTTTGCAGTTAAAAACCTAAACATAAGAAGGTTAGTAATAAATTTCAAATGATCGAGTCCTTTGTGAAGAAAGTTATGTATGGAATTAGAAATACACAGATTGCTCTTTTTACAAACCTAGTGAAGACTTCTTATTGAAGAATTTATTCCTTTAACCTCTTCATGAGTTAATTTGTACTGAATTTTATTTCTTCAATATATATCCTGGGTATATTTGTTGAAAATAGCCTAAACAAAATATACAACTACAATAAAGTGATGATTATTTGGGTTTTTCATTGAAGTTTTGGAGAATTTATTTTAGGAATATCTTAGTACAAACTCGTGGTAGGTTTAAAAACAACATGCCAAAAAAATTTGACAATAATTCTGTTTTGCAAGGAACCTTTATGACTTCTTGTATTTCTTTTCAAGCCTTAGGCGTTATGAGATAGGGTTCTAATAAATGAAACTTTCATGTATATATTATCTAGGTTTTACAATCATGAACATTTACAATATTTAACATAATAAGAACTTTACTAACACAAAGAAACTAAGCATTTGTTAATAGTCAAGTCATGCATACCTCAGGTCACGTACACTTGCTTTGATGTTCCATTGGAGGCTTGCTACTCTTTCTAGCAAGCGAAAACACATTGTTAGATTACAAAAACAAAATAATAACTTGTCTTAGGTTCTTGATGTTATCTCTTGGTTATTGTTAAGGATGAGTTTGCTACATGTTTTCAAGTATATTTCATATGACCTTCCTTCAAGAGGAGTCCTTCAAAGAGACTTCAAGTAAAATGATCCCATTCCTTTTAAATCTTCTAGTTGGGGTATAAAGAGCGCTTTCTGTGGCTTTGGTGAATATGGTGGTGTGAGTATTTCCAACAATTTATGATATAGATTTTCCACTATAAACTCGATATGCTTGTGTCCCAGGCAATGATTTTCTTGTTCAATAAGGTATTATTGGTAACACTCAGCCTTATTTTATGTGATTGTTGACTCGATCTCATATGTCATCCTAACCAGGTTCTGTCTTAATGTACACGATCACATTTTCCTTTTAAATATGGCGACCACTATTAGGTGATTGGGCGAAAAGAACTCAACCTTGAGTCTTTGGTTTTCTTGAGCTAATTTGAGTGTTTTTAAAATATACTTATGCACCCAAGACTTTTAAATAAGACATCGCTCTATTTTCAAGTTGATTGTGGCTTTATATCAAGCTTTCCAACTGAGTCTATAAAGCCTCAAAATATTTAGATCCTATTTTATTAACAAAGAGATCTTACTTTGGCTTAGCCTCAACTGTATTCTAATCCATAAGATAAAATTAGATCAACCTCAAAGTATGGTTATACTTCTGTCTTATTAGGTCTCCAAGAATTCACATTTTCACAGAGATAATTTCAAATCTCTATCTTCATATGAGCTTCAATTTTATTTTGGGGACGTTAACTTGGTCTTAGAAAAGGCTATTTATCTTAGCCTTGGTGTTTCAAAAAAATGCTCTTAATACCTTCGTCTTCCCTTGCAGAGCACACTGTGACACATTATGGTTAGGGTTAATCGATGTACCCATATTTTAGATTTACTTCCTTCTAGTAGCTCGATCCTAGGGTTATAACTTCTTATTAATGTCTTGAGGCCTTGTATCACTTACTTGATGTTCCCAACTACCCTCATTGATAAAATAGCTGCTGGTATATCCAAGGGAGAATATAGGGAATTACTGATAGAGCTTCTTATAAATTTGATTTCTATTTTACTTGAAAATTTATTGTGATTATGTATTTATTCTTCTTCTTAGTTATTCCATTATTATCATCAAAGACAATTTCCAAAAACACAAAAACACGAAACACATGGTATAGGTGTCATGGGGAAAAACCCCTGAGTGAGAAAAGATGGGGTCAAGAATATTCTTTAAGCAGTTGAAATCCACAATGAGACATTCCTAAACTTAGACCAAAGACATGAGTTATTCTTATCACCAAGCCAACCCTTAACACAACTCGTCAAACATATTCTTTATATTCACCTTCTCTCTGCTTTTCTATTTTAAATATCAACCCCTATAATCTAGTTAAGCTCATAAATATTTCGGTCTTTGTAATGATGAAGAATTTCATCATATGATCCGTGCTTTGTTGTCCGATGTGAGTCAAAATGAACTTATTTTCACTTCTTAGCTTCGATGTAGTCCATCAAAATTTGTGTTTGATTCCGTTTTAATTAAAACTTCACTGGGATATATATAGTGGTTTGAATTTCCTTTAAAGTGAGAAATTTATAGGTTA
Organism: Pinus albicaulis; assembly: GCA_034641835.2. Lineage (NCBI taxonomy): Eukaryota > Viridiplantae > Streptophyta > Pinopsida > Pinales > Pinaceae > Pinus > Pinus albicaulis. The sequence continues at coordinate 96,013 of JAXQQM020077204.1, forward strand.
TACTTTAGTCAACTTGTTTTGAGGCCAAATTTTTCACATTTCATCAATTGTTTGGAGGCCCTGAGTGAAGGATAGGTGGTTGTCATTGTATGAGAAGAGGCTGACTTGGTAGGATATTTTGACATTAAATGTTGACTTTGACATAATAAGAAAAGATCCTGAAAACACCTGATAGATTGCTTTGACCTATGAACCATTGACCCAAGCATGAAACCCATGATTTAATAAGTCAATTTAATTAATAATAATAAATATATTTTGAAAAATATATTACATCATGAATCAAGTACAGTGAAAGTAGAAACTAGTTACATTCTTCAGCAATCCCAGTGGAAAAGTTACGAAGGAGCAACATTTTTTGTTGTTGTGAGAAATCAAGAATAAGAAAATCCAAAATGTCTTAAGAATATGTATAGATATATGTGTGGAAGAGAATAATATAAAAATACACAAAATTATTATACAAGGAAAAGATCCGATTACAAATGGCTTGTTTAATTTTAAAGAGTGGTATGAATTAGATGTTAAAATTGGAAATTGGAAGGCTTGGTAACTTTAATAAGTACAAGGAAGGGAGTGTACATTACGAGAGAATAAACAACAACATATTATGAGTAGTGAAAATTTTTCCTTCAACGAAGACAGAGGCTACCACAACATAACACATGTAAACTTGGAGAAGGATGAAGAAGAAAAAAAATAGAGTAGTGACATAATGAGAATGACTACAATATATAATTTGGGATAGAGGAAGATTCACTTTATCAACATGGTCGAGGAGACCATGATTGTTTCTGGGAGTCATCTGAATGCGTAGGCCAAGTAATATTTTTTTTTTTTACAAGGTTGGACAAGAGCTTACCAATATTATGGGATGGTCACATGGTGGGGTTGGGAAAATTGTTGAAAAGTGCTTAAGATTGATCTTCATATTTGGTATATATAGTACTGTGTTTTATGTAAAGAAGAAGTCAAAGATAATAAAATTTATTTTTTTGGTGTATATTTCATGGGTTTCATCTAAAATAAGATTTTATTATATGGCAGAATTCTTCTTGATGTCTCATCTGGGTTTTTTTCTTCTAGGATTAAATATAATTAAGTGTCTCAAACATGAAGGATCTAGCCTAGGAATATGGCACTCCATGACCTTGTGAAGAAGCTCACAATAGCTCTCAAATAAAGGTGAAATTTCAAGCTTTAAAAAAAGTAGTGAAAATACATCACTCGCTAGAACCAAACTTTCTGTGAGAAAGTCGGCCTAAATATTGGTTGAATGGTGGGCCCTGGCAGCTGGAGACTTCGACTCTATATAAATAGCATGTATTATACCTGCATTTGAATAAGTCATAAAAGCACGGATACCCTGCGAAATGAATGTGGACAAGTACGAGGTGTTTGCGGAGCAGTTGTAAGAGGAGATAAGAATATCCACGACAACGATTGTGGATTCCTATGAGATAAATGTAGACGAGTCGAAATCGTCTGAGGATGTTTTTGTGTAAGTGTGGGTAAACCACATCTCGGTGCGGATAAACTTCCTCATTTCGGTGTGGATAAACTTCAACAATGTTGCGGACCTACCACATTCCCTTAAGTGCGGATATATATATATATATATATATATATATATATATATATATATATATATATATATATATATATATATATATATATATATATATATATCGAGCCATACGGTTACTTTTGTCCCAAGTAATTTTCATAATTATCTGGTTCTCCCATTGAGTTGTATTTGTCCCTGCCTTTGTTGAAGTTGGCGGTAAGGCTTTGGTAGAGAGCGTTTGAGGCGACGGACTGCCGTGTTTGTTTTCCTGGAGCACAAAGATTTTTTCAGGTGCATACTTATATTTAATCTCAATGGCTGGTTCTTTGAATGAATTTGTTCTTCAAACACCCGAGGATAAGAGAATTGTTAGGCAAAAGAGATGGTCTTTTCTGAATAAGTATTTGAACAAAACTTCTGAAGAAAAATTGTATGATGAAAAGGTTCTTGTTCAAGAGTTTGAGCCACAACCTAATTGGACATTGCCAAAAATTGAAGTAGATAAATTATATAAGATTCCTGCTTCTTAATTCAGAGCAACTCAGTTGTTTCGTTTTACTTCTGTAAATATTCCTATTTCTACTGGTCAAAACGTTTATCAGGTTCCTTTGATTAAGAGAGAAGATATTGAATGGGGTTTAGATCATGGATTCAAATATATCCACATAGGAATGATTCAGTTTGGAATCAACCCTCTTGTCAGGCCAGGATTGAATACTTCTTGCTTAACATGTGTCCTATACAAGGATGAATAATTTCAATGATGCACTGTTAGGAGGTTTTCAGAGTCCCCTCAATAATGGTCCTGTATGGTCTTCAGTAATTCCCAAATATCAGGTTTCTTTGAATGATCCATATATCAATGAGTTTCTGAATGCCTATATACAGTTTAATGGATTCGATGTTGCCCCTCAGGCTTTAATAGCCCAACTTCATTCTTCTATCTGTCTTAGATTTGTTTCTAGTACTATGCCACCACTTAATCCAAAACTGTGTTCAAGAGCTTTGAAAGGAGGAGTAATTGTTGGACCAGGAAATACTGCTCCCTTACAAATTGGATTTGCAGAATGTACCCTTCCTGATGAATGGAATAGTACTTACATTCCATTATCACAGAAATATCCTCAACTGCAAACCTCAAAAGAGCCAAAACAGTTGTCTATTGTTAAACATTCTGATGGGTCTACAGGTCTAAAATTCAAAAGCCCCGATCTTTCAAGATCTACGTCTACCATAGACAGATCTTTCTTTTTAGGGGGTAGAGACAGTACAAAAGCAGTCATACCTCCTTCTCCTCCAGTGATATCCTTTACTGCTCCTTTGCCAGTTCCATCAATAATTTCTGTTCCCAAAAGAAACCCCAAGAAACCTCTGTCTCATAAATTTGATGATTGCCAGTTTTGTGTGTCGGGTACATCTTCTAGTTTCCAAATAGACGATCAGAAGCAAGAAACAGTATTGCCTGATATCAAGAGCTTTAGTCTTCCTAGAGCCCAACATGAACTGACAGCAAAAATAGATGAAAGATATTTAGAGCCTGCAAATTCAAGAAGAACTTTCAAGAATGGCACTTTAAAGTCAGATTTTCAGTGGATACAAATGAAAAATATGTCAGATCCAGATCAGAGTGATACAGAAAAGATGCATAACTATACAAACTATCAGCTTGTTTGTATGTTGCAGAACATAGATGATATAGCCAAAGATGTGCTAGAGATAAAAGAGCATATAAAGAAGATGCACATTGGTTATAATGAATGCTTGGGAACACAGAATGAACATACTCAGAAGTTGAATGATATAAATTCTAACATGGGTATTATTTATAGATCTCTAGAACATTTAAGAGATGCTTTACCTCAACCTACTTCTCCTCCTCATTACAGAGAAATAGATATTTCCAGTTCTAAGATAAAGTTTTCTTCAAGTTCAGATGAATCAAAGGAAGGTCTTAGAAGTATTCTGTTTAAAAGAATAGACAACATAGACATTGCTAAGATTGAGAAAATCCAGAAAGGAATAATGTTAGCCAGAGCAAAAACAGATCTGATGAAAGATAGGCTAACCACTTTTCCTACTGTTGAAAGTTTAAAGCTTCCAAAGGGTTATGTCAGTCTTAAAACCCTTGTAGAAAATGGCCAACCCTCTGTTCCACAAATTTTGGCCATGTTTGGTGTTACATCTCATATCAGAACTCCTGGTGAGCCCACTCACGGAGACACTAGTGCTAAAAGAGATAGAGGTGATACTTTTTCATTCACACACAAAGGCAAGAAAGGTGACAAAGATTCTTTTGCACATGAAGCTTCTGCAGATAGTCCTTTCTCTAGATATAGAGACAATCTCAAAAGTGTCCCTGCCAAATTTGAAAATCCATCTGCTAAAGGATTTGGTAATACACTTCTGGTGAATATTGATTGTATGGAAAGTGAAGAGGTAATAACAGTCTTGCATAATGTACATTCTTGGGCACTCCAAAGAAAAGCTGAAACTAAAGCATCATGGTATGATATAGTGACCCAAATTGTTTGGTCTTTTACTGGTATTTTGAAACAATGGTGGGATAATTTGTCAGAGGAAGAAATGAACAATATAGTTGAACATCCTACAAATCCCCTAAAAGCTATTTTTGATGCTCTAAAACATGAATTTGTGGGGGTAGTTCCAGAAGATTCAACCCATCATGGTCAGCTATTTTTATCTCAAAGATTGTGTAACATAGATTATCTGCATGATTATTACTGTGCTATGCAAAAACTTCTTTATCAAGTAGCAGATCCTCATAATGTTGCTTACTTGAGGTATTATATAGCTTCAATGCCAGGTAAAATTCCAGATCTGATTAATCAGTATGTTGAGACCAATAAAGTAAAGATTGAGAATTCATCATTTGCTGCAGTACACCAACTGATAGTTTCTGTTTTACAAAGAGAATGTGCATCAGAAAAAGCAAAGAAGAATTTTAAGAAGCAAATGCACTTCAGTGCAAAATTATGTAACAATTTTGCAGAAACTTATGATTTTGGATGCAGTAGCAGATCAAAAAATAAAGTGCCTAAGACTTCATGCTCCTGCAAAATAAGTAAATATGCTCCCAAGAGAAAATATTATCCTTCTAAATATTCCAAGAAGAGAAGGATAGTATTCAGAAAAAGGGCTAAACCTTCTAAAAAGGTGACATGTTTTATATGTGGAAAATAAGGACATTATGCTAATGCTTGCAGAGAGAAGAAAAATAAAAAGCAGGTGAAAATCATGGATGTTTTTACCACAGTTCATAATCCAGGAGACTGGGATCTTATTTCCCACTCAGATGAGGAATATTTTGAAATATCTAGTGATTCTTTTACTTCAGATAATGATGATTTGCCTGATATTAGAAGATTAAGTCTGAATTCTGATTCTGATTCTGATGAGACTTTCATTGCAGACATTAAAATGTTTTATTTCAGTAAATCAGTTAATTTGCAGAATCATATTGATGAAGTCAAAAATCAGCTAGCACAGCTTGAGCCCTCTCAGTTGACAACAAGAAGAAGATTGAAAGACAAATTAGAAAGTTTGGAGAAACAATTGCCTTCCTCTTAAAAGGTAATTGATGATGAAGATTTTATTGAAAGGGAGTTTGATTCAATGTTCAAACCTTTGCATATTTTAGAAGTTTCTCAAGAGTCAGGTTTGGATGAAATCAGCACTCTCAAGAAGAAAATCAGTCAGTTGGAATCAGCTATTAAATCAACCAGGTCAGAAATGTTAAACTTATCAGCTAAGCTTCAGTCTCTTATTTCTGATTATGATGATGCTAATTCCACATTGACGAGAATTTTAATGAAGGATATTCTAGCAGAAATGCCCCTAAAATCAAAAGATATGGATTTAGTAAACATCATGGGAATAGGGGATAAAGTAGTGATTCCTTTGAGAATAAAATTGCCAAATGTAAAGGAATACTCTTTGGATGCACAAATTGACTCTGGAGCTATGTGTAGTTGCTGCAAGTTTGGTGCCATTCCTTCCTATTATTGGCAGCCTACTAAATTATCCTTCAGAGCTGTAAATAAAGAGTTGATGGAGATTAATCATATATCTCCTGATTTTCCAGTCTATTTGAATAATGTACAAACATATGTTACTTTGTACAGTTTTGATACAGGTTCAGATGTCCTATTAGGACAAGATTTTCTGAAAAGATTTCTTCTAGTTACTTTTGGAAAAGACTCAGTTACATTCACTATTGTTGAAGGACAGATTACTATTCCTGCAAAGAACGATTATCAGCTTAAGGTCAAGCCTAGTGAGGAAGACAATCTCCAGGACACTCTGCAAGATTTAACTAAGATTCAAAATATTGTCAAGAATGCGGAAATACATGGCCAAAAGACATTACAAGCAATCTCTGAGAAGCTGCACAAAGATTGTACAGCAAGCAGTCCAGATGCTTTCTGGACTAGAGAAAATATTTTGTTGCTTTACCATATAAAGAAGGTTATGTTTCTAAACCACAGAAAGCAAGTGCTAACCATATGTCACCCACTGAACAGGATTTGTGTAAACAAGAAATCCAGCAGTTGCTTGAACAAAAGCTTATTGAGCCATGCAAAATCCCATGGGCATGCCCCGCCTTTTATGTCAATAAGCATAGTGAGAAAAAACACGGAAAGAAGAGGTTGGTAATTAACTACAAAGCTTTGAATGAAGCTTTAATGGCTATCAGGTATCCTCTTCCCAATAAATAATTGTTGCTTGCTAAAATAGCAAATGCTAATGTTTTTAGCAAATTTGATTTAAAAAGTGGATTTTGGTAGATTGGTATTATTTCAGACGACAGGTACAAAACAGCCTTCACAGTTCCACATGGACAATATCAATGGACAGTAATGCCCTTCGGTTTGAAAAATGCTCCTTTTGAGTTTCAAAAATGGATGGAAGATATTTTTGGAGGAGTAGAGTATGTGATTGTATATATTGATGATCTTCTTGTATTCAGTAAGGATGTAAAAACTCATAAGTTGCATTTAGAGAAATTCTATGAAATGGTATACAAGCATGGTTTAGTTCTATCTGACTCAGAAGAGAAGTTTCAGATTGGAAAAGTCAGAATAGACTATTTAGGATTACACATTGAACAGGGTCACATTGAGCTGCAACCTCATATCCTTCTTCATCTTCTGAAATTCCCTGATGTTCTTCCTGATGTAAAAATGCTGCAGAGATTTTTGGGTTGTTTAAACTATATTCGTCAGTTCTATGAAAATCAATCTGAAGATACTAAGATATTGCAGAAGAGATTAAAGAAAGAGAAGACTGAGTGGTCTCAAGAAATGACTACGGCAATAAAGAGTATAAAAAGCAAAATCAGAGAACTTCCAAAGTTAAGACTGCCTCTGCCTGATACTAATCTTCCCTTTATTCTTGAAACAGATGCCTCTGACCATACATGGGCTGCAGTATTGCTTCAGAAACATGGAAGAAAAGAACTTGTTTGTGCATATGCCTCTGGATCTTTTGATGACACAGAAATCAAGTATCCCTCTTCTCACAAAGAGATACATGCTGTAAAAAGGGGTATTCAAAGATTCAGGCTGTTTTTGAAAAGTGTCAGATTTTTAGTCAAAACAGATTTGAAACATATGAAAAGCATTTTGTCAAACAAGAGATTGCTAGAACAGGGAAATACCAGAATTCTAAGATGGGCACTCTGGCTAGAAGGTTTTGATTTCGACATAGTCTACAAATCAGGTGCAGAAAACTATTTGGTCGATATGTTGACAAGAGAAGGAGCACCAGAAATCAAAGACATCAAGATGTTCAGACCCTTGTATAAAGGAGAAAGTTCTTCAAGTAAAAGTCCAGTTCAATCCAGCGTTTGTCAGTCTAGAGCCTATCCATTCATTGTTTGTAGTCAGTGTGAATACAAGTTCTGTTGGGATTGTTTTGTTTTGAAAGTCAAGTCATTACCAGTAGAGGTTATCCAGATGATCTTACAAATTTGGTTTGATTTAGAGTCTGGTATGATAGCCTATAATAGTGAGTTACCTTATAGGGATAGGCCTTTGAGAGTTTTTTATTCTATTTCTAGAGGACCCGTTCCTATTTACTTTGGTTTTGTCCAAAATACTGATTGGACATGGCAGGATTATTTCTCTATTCGTCAGAGGGCTAGAATACATGGTTATGTCAGAGTCATTGCATATGCTACACAGTTAGAAAGTGCTAACAATTGGTGGAGTCCCTGGTTTAAGTTATTCATGTTTAAGTATATGCCTAGGGGTGAATGGATTTGTCATTTTAATTACCATGAAACCATAAGCACTCTGATCTAGGAAATCCATATTGCAGCACAGAATGACTATACTTTAGAGTTTGAATTTCTTCATACTAATACAGTAGTAGTCTTAAATGATAAACAACAAGGTGAATCTTCTTTCAGTCTAAAAAACAGTTTCCATGGAGAGATTTCTACAGATCCCAGGTTTAGACCAGTTAATGTATTTCATTTTCCATTCTATTGTTGTTTCTTGGAAGAAGCACCACCTTGGCTCGATGATGCATTGCCACATGATATATTTGCTCCTGATATAGAACAATTACTAGAAATGGATGAAGCAGATAGAGAATATGCAGCTGCAGAAGAATGGCAATATAATAGCAATTGATGTATATGATCACTCATTCGACATCATGTACATGTTAAGTTTTTGTTTTCGTGGGTTTTCTTTAAAATATCCACTTTGTAATTATTAAGAGCCGATGTCCTAGATTCCGGCCGTCTTTTCTATAGATCATATAATCTTGCTTTTTAGATAGTGTCGGATTTAGTCCCCATATGGCTCTGCCTTTAAGGGATGAGATAATAGGTGGTAGTACCCACTTTCCCGAATCTTTACTATTCAATAATTTTAGGTACGCATTACTGTTACTGTTAGTCCTTCGGTTATGATTTCTTGCGTGATATTCATACCGAAAGTAGATTCCATTTGTTACAGGTTTCCGGTAAAATTTTTAACCGGTTAACTTGCTAGGATATTATAAATACTAGCATTGTAAGAATGAGAAGGCATTCGTAGATTTTTGGTTTTGAGTCGAGTCTAAACTCCCTGCTCTGCATCTGTGAGAACCCTCTCGATCTGCTTGCATCACAGAGATCTAACTCAAAAGTCCATTAGGTGATTAGAGAAGCCTGCGCATCTGTGTGCTCGGCACAAGTGAGAACCTAAAGTGGCTTGATCAATAGATTGAGTCTGTGTATAAATCTGTTTGTGTGTTGTATTTGAACTCTGAGACAAAGTTTGCATCTGGCCAGGTAGCCTCCAGTAATGCTCGCTCATCTATTGAGTAGCTAAAGTATGGTAAATGCCACTGCAGTCAATCTTTGGAGAGAGGTCTATCTGAGTATTGTAATCTGACTTCTGATGTAATATCATCTGAAATATTAATAGAAAGTTGCTTTGCGGGAGAAGTTTTATTTGGTGCGATGGGTGGCAGAGCTTATAACATAAAGTCTGAAACTTCATAACAAATGGGTTTATAAAGTAATAAGCCCCAAAAGGTTATATATGTGGGTTTTGGGCTTAGGATAAACTCATCAAAACAAAATTTTGAGAATTTTGAGTGTGATAACAGTGGCTCCACTAGGGATGGTGTGCCCCTATGGTAGAACAAAGAACTTGTAGTTCCAATGCCTCTCTCGTGAAAAATTGAAAATTTTCTGAAATTGATGAAGACTTCGCCAAGCTTTTATGGCCTTCTCCTCGGGCTCAAGCTTGATGATAACTGCTGAAAAACCAAATCTGTACATGTTGAAAAGATGCTCAGACTACTTGAGCTTATTCACACACACTCCTACCTACCCTAACAACTGAAATTTTCATGTTTGATTCAAGTGACATGAAACCTCCAATAAAGCCAGGCAATGAGCTAATCTGGTACTTGAACCATTTGATTTCACTTGAACCAAAAACAAAATGTATTATGAAATGATATAGGTAACAGAAAATGGGTCTGTTTTTCATAGTGAAAAAATAATTGAAAAGTTAAACTATAGAACTCTTCCATGTAATCAGCTATGGGATCATAGAAGACATAATTTATTGATATCCCTTTTAAGCTCTCAATGACAAATTTATCCTGGATATCCTTTTCATTTTATTCATCAAGGCTGAACCTTGATTCCAACTCTACAATATCAAGCTCATAACCACATTCCTCCTTTATCTGCAAGTCAAATGGTATAAAAATTTCCTCCTTTTTTGGAGGAGGAAGACTTTCCAAGAACTGTTTAGGATCTTGGAAATCATATGATCCAATTTGAACATCCAATAGTTCAATTTCATTTTCTAATTTTTCAGCAGCTAAACCAAGAAAATAAATTTTATTTTCAGGTGTGAGTCGACTGGATTTCAAACAATGGAATACTATTATTGAGAAATGTTCATCTATCTGAAATTCTGCTAACTCATCCCTTACACTTTGTAACATTTCATCATATAAGTGTTTGCCACATACCCTGTCATCTTGGATCACCATGAATGTTTAGAAATCTGGATTCTTCCCAGTGAAGTCGCTCTGAACTTTGAAGCTCGGGATCTCGAACAATGGAGTCGCCAGGTGAATGGTATGGCCTTCCTGTGTTTGGCTTCTGTTCACCATCAGAAGTCAAATGTGAACCTGGTCATTCTGCCCAGAGAAAATTTTCACCTTCGTGTCCCCGACAACAACGCAAAAATGTTATCACCAAATTGAGTTCCTGTTGGGCTGCTTCAATGGTCAACTTTGAATAACTATTTCAAACCAACTTGTAAATGGAAATTAGCCTTTCGAGTCCAAGAGGACCCTCTCAAAAGGATAAATTATATTCAATGAATAACTTGAAAGCAGATGGCTAACTCTTAATTGGATTGAATGTTGTTGTTTTAGTGTAGGTGAAAGATGTAAAGGGTTTACTACCATTGGGCTTATGGAGTCAATATGAAAACTAAGTCACAAGTCAACTTATCTCATGGAAGTTGAGGCAATTGTATTCTTATTAAACCACACATTAAGGATAGAACAACAAGCTATATGCATACAGGAAGTTGGAGCATGTCACCATGAATTCCTAGTCATTATACATAAGCAAAATAATAAAACATGACAGAACAACAGACTAGGTGTATAAAGGAAGTTGGAGCATGTAATCATGAATTCCAAGTGATTATACAACTAGAACACTGGAGAGAAAGTAAAATATTGATATAAGAAACATACATAAGAATATAGATAAGAATCTCAGGTCTGAAATAGGCTGTTGCAACTGTATATTACTCATAGACAAAGATTACAAGAGTAATGCTTACATAACATCTCCCCCCTGGTCTCATTTGATCTCCTGGATATAAATAGACCTTTGTTGAATACTTAGGATCTGCCTAGTTGGCTAGATCATCGAACTCTGACCTTGACACCTATCATAACTGTAAACCACTTTCTTGGAATCGAAAAAGACAGTTAGTCTCTAAAAGACTTATACTTCTAATAGGACTCTGTTTTATTTATTACAAATACTAATTGAAGGAGTGCATAATTACATCAAAAGTAGTTAGGTGCTTGAATGTCACTATCCACCATCAAAGAATAAATGCCCTCAATGAACTACGAAACAATCATCCTATTTTCGAGGAAACGATGACATGGCATTTGCTGACTATTGAGCTGAATCGACCCTTTTTTCCTGTGTTGTGTTGTTGCTAATATGCTGATGTAGTGGGGCAGTTTAGGACGTGGACCTCAATTCACTGATATGCTGACGGACGAGCTGAGAGCTATGCAGGCAGATTTGTTGTTGAGCAGAGTGTTAAACACTTTTGGCTGCCTGACTCAACCTTTTTGTTGTTTTATTACCCGAAATCCTCTTGTTGTGCTAAAACCCCTTTTTGTGAATAAAGCAATGTGAAAACCCCAAAATACCGAACTTGAAACCTTTTAAACTTTAATTCTAAAGTGCATCGCATCCACACACTTCACAACCTTTAAAGTTTAAGTTATGAAGAATACAATCAACGATGCGATGCGATGGGGAGGTGACGTGGAGGATTGTGGGACCGGATGGCAGCGCATATCGCGACTCTTAACCTTTATTTATGATCGTGGAGGATATAAACTTTAAACACTACAAAGTGCGACACGTGAGGAGGAGGTGAATGATGTGGCAGACTTATTGCATTGCAAACTAAATAAAATAGATTATCGGTGTTCACAAGGTAAAACAAATACAATGCGATATCACAAATTGACGATCATATTATTTACAGTTTAGTTCCAATGCCAAATACGTAAAGTCTGCGAAATGCAATGAGGGACCCACTTTGATCGCGACCGAGGAATGAAAAGCGATGAAACGTTAAAGGTGGAAGGGAAAAGCGGAAAGGCGGAAACAGGGTAAGTTAACATATATTTTGATGGAAAATGGAATGGAAGGGAAGTGTGGCAGAGAATGGGTCCCACTTCATATCGCATCGACGATTTATAAGTTTAATATTTGATTTTTTTAACAAAAAATTGCAATGGCGATATGCGATAAGGCACAAGGGGTCCTACCAATGGTTTAAGCGGTTTTGTTATATATATGATATGCAATATATATATATGATATGCAATATATATATATATATATATATATATATATATATATATATATATATATATATATATATATATATATATATATATATATATATATATATATATATATATATATATAACATCAAGTTTATATAGCATAGTTGTTCGATGGGTGCGAAGCTTATAACATAACGTCCGAAACTTTATAACAAATGGGTTTATAAAGTAATAAGCCCCGAAAGGTTATATATGTGGGTTTTGGGCTTAGGATAAACTCATCAAAACAAAATTTTGAAAATTTTGAGTGTGATAACAGGTACACGCAGAAAAACCATCAACCAATCATATGTACCCAAAAACTAATGAACCAGAACCTACTAAGTGTCATCTTTTCAGTGAGACGTACCCCACACAGTCACCCTGCTGACTTAGTAGTACGAAATCTAAGTCAACTACCTTGCTTAAATTTTAATTTTTTCGCCAAACACTCAACACACGACAACTTGAGCATACGGTGTCAGACTGAGGTGAAACGAATGACATTGGAGTTAGAACGATGAGCACTATGATTTGGAATTGGTTCCAATACTTTCTAGGCACTTTCATTTTTTGAGCCAAAAACTGATCACCTGATCACTACACTTACTTTTGATTCTACTGCTTCAACAATTAGCTTGTGGGGAGATGATTTTTGCATCAAATGGTTTTCCAATTGGTTGTCAATACCAGTCAATGTTTGGTTATTTACAAGTGGACAACCATATCTTCGCTTCAACCAAGATATCCATGACTATCAATTTAATATTTTGTTGCATAACCAGAATCCTGCATGTGGCCACTTTGAACCACTCCTTCAATATCACATAATGAACATTGTATCACTAATTATATATCAATTTCTCCATGCATTCATGCATATTATTCCTCTCTTGTACAATAGACATGGTGTCCATTAAACAAATCGTATTAGAGCAAGGATTCTTGATTCCACATTGTCGGTGATTGTCATGACTCATTGTTCAATTCTATTTGCATAGTTGCACCTTGGTTTGACATGTTTTCCATAAGAAAAATAATTCCAAAAACCTTCAACAATTTTTATATTCACAATGATGTTAGAGCTATCAAATACTTGAAAAAGCACCTTGATACCAAAACAATTGAACAAGAGAAATGTGTAAACAATTGGCAAAGTTATATTATCAGCCTATCAATGCAATATGCAAATGGACATATAGAGGGAAATCATTTCTCAATTCAATGGATATGTGAAATACTTAATATTAACATATATGTCTGGAACACAAGTATCATAGATATTTATTTGTGATTATACTCATCAAATACTGCATCAAAAACACTTTATCTTATGCATTTTCCTATATCCACATCACATGCACACTTTTATGCACTTTTGCAAATTAATGGTGTTTATTGTGTCAATGATTCATATAATATAGGTACACCTCTCCAACAAGTATTGGGTTCACCAAATTTCAATTCCATTTCAAGTCTTACTGCCAATCATCATTTACACATACAATCCAATGTTGGTACACCATGTACCCAAGTAGACAATGGTTTCATCGACAATAAAACATCAACGAGCAAAAAATATGTTAAGTTGTCTAAAAATTGTATATTATCAAAGCAAAAGTCTATTTCTTCGTTATTAAATGTGCGACATGACAAGCCAATACTTGTTCCTTCTTCCCATAAATCCAATAACCATCCTAGATGATTGAATCATTTGAAACATGAAATACGTGCACATGGTGCTTTAGTATCCCAAGAATAGAAAAAATGTTTGTAATCAATTATAAATCAATTGAGCCATATTTGCAGTCAATACAAGACACACATACACATGTATGTTGTGTTTGTGATAGATTGCATTTCCAGAAACATATGTGCCTTGTGAACAATAGCACATTGGCAAATTTTCATGCACCTATAGCTAGAGTTGACGCAAAACCAATAAAAGTCATTGAACAAATTTGCAAATATTGCAATACTACATTAATCAATGGAAAATTGTCTAAATTATCATCACCTTTACATATATGCCGAAACCAAAAATTGTTTCTGTTACAGAGTTGACAACTTTAGAAGAGATATTCGTGGCACTAAGAATGACCTTTGCACAAATACGACAACTTGGATACAAAATATCACAAATAAGACTAACATGCATAATCATAAATGTTCCTGCCAATTTGAACAAAGTTCAAACAACCCTACCTAGAAGTATTGATAGTTGCATGACAATTGCAGTAATGCTTAAAAGAAAAATATAATACAAGAATGCATATTTGTCTGGAAATGTTTGTCCACAAAAGGTGATGGTTTCCTTATGCGACTTGTGTAATACAACTCTTTACAAAAATGAAAAAATAGTCATAAACAATGAGTGGCAAGACCATTTTGATTAGCATAAACAAAATCACGAGAGCAGTAGCCTAGAAGTTCATGAAGCATACTCATAATGTGTTGACAATGATTTAGAACTAGAATCAGAAACACTTGTGCATGGTTACTCAGAATCCCACTTAATCCACGATCTTAATATACAAATATTACAAATTTCACCTTCTGAGGGATACAAGCCATTGGGTATCTTCCAGGACAAATTCTTTGAAAAAAATAATTTCCCAACATTGTTTTATGGCTCTAGTTGACCTATTGATGTGGTCAATCGCTTCTTATAGCAACAGATTGGACAATGGGAACTATTGCACAAGTTTGAAGACTTTTCAACAAATGTTACAAAATATTTTTTAAGGAAATTCGTATATTTATAGGCCAGGTTTCCAGTTCAACCTGGATTTCCATTCGCAAAGGAGAACTAAGAGGCAAAAAAATAGTTGCTAAAGATGTCAAGAACCAAAACAACCTTCAAAAAAATTTGCAATCACCAATTGCATATCAATGTCTGAAAAGCATTCACGCGTCTCTTGAGTACTTTGAAAACATATGAAAAGACGTATTTGCAATGATACGTCAACTCGGTCCACCAACATTTTATGTTACATTCACTAGTGCTCGACACCTTTGGGATCCATTGATAAATGCATCGAGGACACAATGTTATACTAGTTCAAAAAACCAACTTAATGATAATTTTAATGAATGCATTGACAAGTTGATCATAAGTCACCAAGTTGTTTGTAGTTTCTATTATAGACACAAGATCTCAGCCCTGTGCACTTTGATCACAAAAAACAATGAACTATTTGGGTAAGTGGAAGACTATTTTTTTATTACAGAGTTCCAAAGCAGAGGAACTGAACATGACCATGGATTTCTTTGGATTAAAAATGCACCAATATATCAACATTCTCTTGAAATTTATGTTATTTCTTTCATTTATAGTTATTTGACTTGTGATTCAACAATGTTATGAGATCAAATGATTCAAATACAAACCCATCATCACACAAAAACTTGCAGAAGACACAAACATTCTAGTTGTATATTTGGTTTTCCTTTTCCACCAATGCGTGAAACGTGTGTCTTGCAACCTTTAAGAAATAATGATAATGAAAAAAAAAAAAAAAAAAAAAATCTCTTTTACATAACAAGATGTACCCAAAAGACGTGACATTTGATACTTTCTTGGTCAATCTTGGTGCTACGAACAAAGAATATATATTGCTCCTTTGCTTCGACATTTTTTGGCCCATTGTACTATTGAAAAGAAGTCCTTGTGATATTTGGATAAATTAATTTGAAAAAAAATCCCTGCATTGTGGCAAGAAAACACAGATGCATAGTTTATAGTGGATGCCTATGTTGCTGCAACATATTGTAGTTCTTATATGACAAATATGGACTGCACAATGACATATGATTTCAAATGAATCTGAGAGGATTGCTTTTCTAACAATGGTGGAAAAATTGAAACTATTCATAGACTTGGAAATGCATTGTTTAATTTGCAACAAATGTCAAGTAGACAAGTTGTTCACATTATACTCTCATTGCCTTTGTACTCATTGTCTAGAAAAATGGTTTTTATTAACACCGCTCCAACAGAGAAACAATCATATGTGCTTAAAAAACCTATTCTCTTGCAATATGAACATGACAACTCTGAAGATATTTTATTCAAGTCAATCATTGATAAATATGTGTCTCGACCCATTGAAATTTAAACAATCTGCCTCTTCCTATATAGTCGAGAAAACTGGAACCAAAATAAAAATGCACATGTGTCATATGATTCATTCGATACAATGTACACAACGACCCTGAGAACCATTATAGAGAAAAAAATTATGCTTTATCTTCCATATAGAGAGTCTGAGTGCACTCTAAGAAAGGGCAATGTGACTTGGACCAAAGCATAATTGTCTCAAAAGAACAATTTTTCTGCTTAAAAAAACATTTCTACCATTCAATATCTCCATGGGGTGACATTGATCTTGCTTCTACTGCAATTGCATCCAAAGATGAAGAGGCAATGTACTCAACCTGCCATCAGAAAATGACACAAGGACTTGTTTCCATGAAAAATATGACATTCAACATGATCTAATGCAAAAAATGCAATCTAGAGGCATGCATATTTCAAGTTCAAATAACAATGAGTATATCAAGAATCCTTTTGTTTTGAACACAACATCATATCGTGAACATAGGAGAAAATTAAATAAAGAACAACAATTTATATTGAAACAAATAACACTATGGAAAAAAAAACCATCTAGCCAAGCAACTTTACTTCTTAATCACTCGAGGTGCAGGAACAAGAAAAAAAATCACTGCACAATAACTTTATCGTGCACTCATGTGCTACTATAACAAAGACCTTCAAAGTGACCCCCTTAAAAGAAAAGGCCTCATAGTTCTGTTCACTGGAAAGGCTACATATATTGCAAATGGTGTAACAGTGCATTCGGCTTTGCACCTACCGCTTTCATCATCTAACATGATGCCATTGAGTTCTAACACACATGATATGTTAAGCAAAGAATATGTAGACCTTAGAATTTTTCTCATAGATGAAGAATCATTGATTGGGTCTCAATTGTTATATAACATTGAAAAACGTCTTCGTGAAATCATGCACACACCAACCACACCATTTGGAAAGCTTGACATAATATTTTGCGGTGATTTATGCCAAGCACAATCTATCCATGATCATTGGATATTTGAGCATCCAAGTCTTAAAACAACTAGTATTCCTTACAACTTTTGGAAAGATAATGTTGTAGCTTTTGAACTAAAACAAGTTATGCGACAAGAAAACAAAGAATTTGTGTATATATTAAATAGACTTAGAACTTGCTCACACACTATCGACAATAATGAATGTTTGAACAATCATTGTTATAAATGCCCACCAAACGATCCAACATTTCCATACTTGTTCTACTTGAACAAAGATGTACAAAAACACAATGAAAAAATGTTATCTTTTATTGACGCAAAAATTATAACATTGAGTTCAAATGACAAAACAATTATATCATTAAACGTAGATAGCTACACCGACACCAAAATGAAATTGCCAGTTGTCATTTTGCTAAAAGAGACTATGCTCGGCGAATTGATTGGTAGAAATTATGGTATTAATTATGGCTTCGTCAATCGAGCTGAAGGCATTTTTAGAGCACTCATAACAACTAAAAATGGCGATATTGGATTGAGTTTCTCGATCCAACAGTGGGAAATGTCCAACGAACAAAATTGCAACATTTGTTCACAAATGACATAATGTCTAATTGGACACCTATTACCAGAGTCTGTATACATGTTCAATAAAAAAACACAATTCCATGTTCAACTAGCATGTCCACGAACCATACATAGATTAGAAGGCTTGACAATGGACAGATTGGCATTTGACCCAAAAGGATTTAGACAACATGGATTTTTTTACACAACACTTTCACGAGTCAAAAATATTGAATCGTTGTATCTAATAAACAAACTAGAACAAAGAAACTTCACTCTCTCTAGTAAAGTTGTTATTGAGCTACAAAGACTTCGACAAAATGCTCCCCTGCAACTTGAGTTAGTTTATAGTCAACAAAAACAAATGAATACTTCAAAATATGTTCATTGAACACACGTAGCCTCTCATTGCATTTCGAAGATATTATCGTTGACTATGATCTAATGAATGTTGATATCCTTTGTTTCCAAGAAACAAAAACATGTGTGCCTCCACCAAAACCAATGTTTGCAGAAAAATATAATCACATACAACTATTGCAATTTCATCACATCCTAACATGTTACACAAGAAACCTCACAATTCACAATGTCTTCATGTACAAAAAAAATTATATCTAATCAATAATTGCTTTTTTCCATTTTCAAGAACATGTTACTTCAACTGAAAATGTCTATTGTACACCAAATGCACCAACTAAGAAAATCATTGATTTAATCAGATACATTTTAAAACTTGTGCCAACAAACTATCAAATTGCTATTGTTGGTGAATTCAATATGGACATACTACATAATAGTTGTGGACAGAAAAAACTATTGCCATTTATGCAACCAAACAATTTCAAATTACACACAATAACAACAACAATTGATTATGGCTCAATGCTTGAACACTTTTGGCCAAATATTGCAAATAACTTTGTCTCCTTCCATGTCTTTGATTCCTACTGGACAGACCATCACACTATTTGCCTCAGTGTACCTTCATTGTACACTTGAGCCACTATTGCAATGTTAATCTAATTAAAGACAAATGTTCAATGTTCATATCTGTTCTCAAAGTTTTGAAACTGAAAAAACAAGGATAACAATATATGCATCATGGCTAAGGAATCAATCATCAGCTTAACCCATATTTAAATTTGATTTGCAAATGCAACTTGCATAATCTCATTTGTTGACCATTATTCAAAAGCTAGACAAAACACTCCAAATAAGTGGTCATATATTACAATAATTAACTTTGAACTTCATCTTTAAGCTCTCCATCTTGGAAAATATAGAGCACTAATAAATTTTCTCTTTGCTTATCCAATAGTCATAAATTTTGAATTTAATGGCAATTAATTTCAACTTAGGTTTCCTACTGTCTGAAATAATAGCATGCAATACACATTGTCTCATAGTGACATAAAGAGCGCTCTGCACTTATCAACCATGGAACATTAGGACAGGCAGAAGAAATTATGCCATGTTGTCTTGCTACAAAAAGTCTTTCCACATTGTAAATTATTTTACTTTATTTGTATTCTTTTCATTGTCCTTGCATACATGCACAAGCCAAACTTTCAAAATTCACGCACTTGGATTTTGATACTCAATTTTTTTGCAAGTTATATTTCTCAGGCACACAACCTACTTGGATTGCCATAAACGTGAATATTTAATATTCATTGTTAAGATGTATACAATGGTTAACATATAGACGTGTCTTCTCGTTCAATGTTTATATATATATATACTTCTCTTTAGAATGTAGCTTGATTTTTGAGTTGTTCGTTGTATACATCTGCTCAATCTATTGAACAACAATCTAGATAATTGTTCTTTAAATAATTTCTTCCTCTTCATGTGCATATTGTGTCTCAAACATAGTATGCATTAGTTTTCAAATGCCTCCTTTGATTTGTAAATCATACATTAGATAGAACTTCCAATCAATTTTTTTTTGCACAAACCATTGAACATTGATACAAATGATCTGTTTTCAAAAGATTGTATATTAATCCCTGATTGTGGTGTGTGCCAGTTCACCGTCCCACTTGGGACTCTCGTTAATGGTGATGGGGGATAATGCAGAAGGGTGGCTCCGACAGATGCAAGATATGTATGATCGGGTTGATGCGATGGGAGGAGGCGTGGGAGAGATTAAGGAGGGAGTTAATTGTCGCTGAGCGATAAACCTTCAGGTGGTGAATGCTTGTACCTCATTTCACACAATTGCTTTGTGGTATAGTGTGGTATGGAGAGCTGTGAGGATGCGTCTGGGTTCCCTTCTAGTGGAAATATTGGTAGGGAGGCTTCGTTCGTGGGAGGAAATCCATGTCGGCTTTGTGGTGTTGGTAACAGGGTATGTATCGTTTCTTATTTTTCATCCCTCCCCGCGACATATTTTTATTGTGAATGTTACTTGTAATATTTCCGCCCCCTCCTATGAATGGGTGGCTGTGCGAGTTGGTAGTGATCTTCTCGTCTGACGAGCATGTCTGTGTAGCTCAATTTTATCTTGAAATTGTTGTTTCTAAGCCGATATCCATTTTTTATGGTATCTTACTGCTTCGAATGGGAATGTATCGTATAATTTGGGCTCCTTGTCTGTGCAGGAATGATTTCACGCCTAGTTGGAAAGGTTGTTTCTGTATTTGGATAAAATGGCTTTTGAATATACTTTTCATGTCGTCGTTTCTAGTTTTAAAATGCGTTGATGTATTTTTTAATGGGAAGTGGCCTAAGGAGCCTGTGGGTAGATCTTCCCTCTGGTGGAGACAAACCATTTCTGGCTTATATCTGTTTCGTGTGATGTGTGAGCACAAGGTGTTGATAATAGGAGGAAAGTGCCAATGGAGATTGGTCGTCCTGACCTGTTATGCTTTCACATGGCTTGGGTCTAATGTTATTTACTTCTTGATCTTGTTATATGTAAATGTATCAGATTCTACTAACTTAATGGACTGCTCTCTCTACAAGCTATGGGTATTTTTTTGATTGGTAGTTTGGTTAGACGAGTATATTACAATTTAGCGAAGGTTGATAGAAAAGGCTAGGCCATCCACGGGCATAGGCCCGTTAGGCACTAGGGGTCGTGAGCGAAGGTGAAAGAATGGGTCCCAAGGGGGGGGGGGGGGGGGGGGGGCTGTCCGTGTCACAACCGCCAAGGAGGAGTGGAATAAAATCAAAGGTTCAACATATTAGCGTTGCAGCTCAAGCATATACAACAGGCACTCCTAAGTAGGTGATGTAGATGATTGCGGGTTGGGAGGTCGACCTCAATCAACGAGTTGATTAGGAGATACAGATGAAGGAATGGAATTTGTCGGTCCTTGATCGAGGCCACACTCGTGGCAGGCTCACTAAGTACAGACAGAAAATCCATCTCTATTGTATGATGAAGAGCATAGTAGCCAGAGCTATTATGAATGGAACAGGTTCCATTAAATCTGATCTCAGGTTTCAGGAAATTCGGAAGGAATTCAAAATGGTTCAATTTCAAATTCAGTAGCAGAATGTCCATCTGGGTTGTATTGAGAAGCACATTCAGTGCCCTTCTAAATAAAAAATACCAGGTTTCAGTGCAAAGGACTGAGCTCTCATGGAGTCCTTAGATGACTAATATTTAATTGTTTCCTTTTTGTTAAATTTTGATGTTGCATATGTCGATTAGTAGTACTTTTGTTAGCATGGTAAGGTTGAAGTGTTTTCTAAACATCCAAGATTATAAGGTTGAGTATGACAGACTTAAGAACCTCAGATTTTGGATGGCTTATAATGCGTTTCGATGGCCAACAGACTTGGTTTCCCAATGGGCAGGTTGAGGCCACAGAATGTCTTTTATGGATGTAACCTGCTTTGAAAATGAATGAAAGGACCTACTAAGCTTACAAAAAAAATAAAAAATTTACTATTACCACTTCTCTCCCCATAGACAACATTGCCTAGTTCGTTTTTCTCTTCCTTGTGTTATAGTTATGCATAAATTCAAACCAAAACAAATTGCAACAAGATATTAACAACAAAATTTCTAAATCGGTAGCAATATACCAACAACTAGGGCTACGAAGAATTCTGTACATTTGTTTACTGGAACTATGACCATTTGATATAATGTTATGCATATTGTTTATGGCATTGTTGTTGTAGTTTCTTCTTATCAAAATGCTTTTACTACAACAATTGTTTCCAAAGATACTCTTGATTCCTTTTCTCCAACAATCAACATTTTATTACATCTTACAATGCACTTCAAACCTTTGTTTAATACATACAAACCAATTGCTTCTCATTGCATTGTTTTTATTTTCGATCCTTTTGCTTTTGGTTCCTTCTTCTCCATATTTGTCTCTCACTTGTAGTTGTTAAATAGTCTTGCTAGACAAAATACAAAATAACTTATGATACAAAAATCAATACAGTAACATTGCATGTGACCATAAAAACACACTGACCACCCTGTTTGTGCTTGATCCATACCAATCTGAAGACATATTGAATAACAAAAATCCACTTTGCCCTTGGCACAACCTTTTGACTACAATTCCTTCAAAATTCAAGACCTCTAACAAATTTGGTCATTTTGAAATAGATAGATATTCACCTTACATGCATTACAAGTATCTATTTCCAATGTACAATTGTGTTATGCCTTTATTATTGTCCCAGTCCTAACAATCAACAAAATTTCATAAAAATTTGTTCAATTCACTGTTACGTTAATACAATTACAAGATATCTTAATTTCATTTCAACTTTTGTCAGATGGAATTGCACAAATGAAATCAACAACAAATCAACATTAAGACTCTTTGTTCTTTAGAGTTTTGAAAACAAAAA
Organism: Pinus albicaulis; assembly: GCA_034641835.2. NCBI lineage: Eukaryota > Viridiplantae > Streptophyta > Pinopsida > Pinales > Pinaceae > Pinus > Pinus albicaulis. Next base: position 118,691 of record JAXQQM020077204.1, read on the forward strand.
AAATTGGCAAGACAAATCATTTGTTCTCACAAACCTTTTCTCTTTTTACACTATTTTTTTCATTTGTTTTCAATTATTCTTATACAATTATGTCAGGTTTTAACTTCTTCCGTTGCAGTTAATGTCAACAAGTCATTGAATTATTTCACTGTACCATGAAAAATAATAACCTTCTTTCCCAGCTGTAAAATGCATAAGTGACAAGAGAGCAAGATACAAAGAGGTGAGATTTCCTACTCATTTTAAAAACTTGCAACTTTCCCAACTATTATTGCTTTATGTCAAATGTGACTTTATGAAGATTAAGTGTTTTTATTGTTAAAATTGCACAGATTAAAAACTATGTAAACCATTCCTTGCTCATTTATACAATTATGCACAAGTGCACACACAAATGTTTTTGCAGGTGATGTCCTTGTAGTGTATGGACTAGGGAAAACCAAAAAATCCAAATTCACTAGTAAAAACACAACTAGTGCATGCATATGTTGTAGAAAAAAACGAGCAATTGACAATTGCAGTCAATATAAGCAATATTCTTATAGATCGATTCCGCAACAAGTTTTGTCCTGGAAAAAGTATTTGTATTACAGAATTTGCAATGAGAATCAAAGGGGTCTATGAGAGAGGAGATTCAACAATTTGTATAGTATCTCATGTTGCACACAATCATCCCAGAATCTGTCCCAATTGGGAAGATTCTCCCTAGAGGTAATAATATCTCCAAATACCTCCCAAGACTTAGGAAGTCCCGCTACAGCTATCATGGCTAACTCTGTGGGTGCAAATGCCTCACCAATAGCAGTCAAATCATCACGTACCTGTTTAACTGATAAAAGTTCATTGTGAATAGTGCCCCAAGTTTGTAGCAATCTTATACTAAATCCAAATACAACAATAAAAAACCTTCTTATGTCAAGTGAGACATATCCAGTCGGTTCTATTGGAGTTGTTGTTATAGGATGCCACTTGAACAACAGGTAGTTTGAACTCAGTATTAAAGATGGAGAGACTACCCATGATACAACTACTGTAATTTAATTCTTACACCAAAACATTCTCCATATTTTATTGCACATTGATCAATAATTATTGCTATGATTTTGATTTCACTGTCAAATGACATAAAAAGAAAACATCGTGTTTTCATAATTGAAATATTCCATAACTCTAATAGACAAAAAAATTCATCCAATTCCAGTTGCAATTGAATGAAACTTACAAAGAAGACTTTTCGGTGATAACGCATGAGCTTGCATCCAAAAGAAAAGCACTTTATCTTTTCAATAATATTGTCAGAAATGGCCCAAAAGGATGACAGATTCTACAATTTGCATCAACAACTTTCATTGATGTTCTTAGTGATGATTATGCAAAAGAACACATGTTGCCAGTCATTAAATCAACAACAGAGGTATTTACTTGCATTTTCCTTTTACATTTTATGGACATCTAATCTTCTGTTCAAAGTCATTGTATTTTGTTTATCAAACCATATCAAACCCTAAAAATTATACTCACATTTGAAACAAGTACAAGGGACACTCAAACCAAAGAATGTTTTCTCACCACCCTATGAGAAAATATGTGCTCAATGTTCAGATCCCATACTTCCAAATTTAGCAAATTGCACGTTGTGCAAAGAAAGTACAACAACTACATATCACCCCACTATCGATTTCATACTAGAGACACGTCCAACAAAATAGATTGAAAGTTGCAAATGCCACAACTCCAACAAATTTTTACAATAATTGTTGAGACAAGTTTCCAAGAATATATGGAAAAAATATCATCCACAATGTTCAATTTGCGAAATCTCTTTGTTCATGGAATTTTCACTTTGACAGTCAATAACATAATTGTTGACATCAAGCCACTTTGAAAAAGCTTTCTTTCAACACCAATTCATTTGGCTTCAATGTTCTTAATGTATGTGTCTTCCTAGAAAAAACACATTATTGATAAGTTCATTTATTTATTGAATACTTTGAATAACTTAAATCTTGTGTTAGCATTTATTTTATTGCACTAATATTTACTTGTTACTCATTGTCACAGATTTTGTTCCACAGCCACTAGGATGAACTGTGTCAATTGAAAAATAACTTTTCTAGTACCAGCGATAAGGACATGTATATCAGGTTCACACTGCTCTTTTTGTACAATTTTGTTTACAAAAAAAAAATTCATTTTTTTCTTGAGTCAAAAGAAACACTGTTTTTTTTTTCTTTTCATTTTCAATAATTTTTCTTTGTGTATTCTAGGATTGTGAACTGACAACATGCGATAGAATCTATATATGATTTTTCCTAATTTGAAGATTTTATTCTTCATATTAGTTTTCCAGACACTAATGATCTCACAAAGTCAAATGCATTGTAGCAAGAGATCGAATTTCTATGTCTTGATGTTTTGAAATCTTCATGGCAATATTGAACCCCCTAGTCTAATCACTCAACCAAACTTAAGTAATCCTCCTAAAACTTATGTCACCATGAACACCTGCATATTATTCAGCCCAAGATAAAGGAATCATTCTTTGGTAATATGTAACTAATGAATCATGTTCTCAATGGTGGCCATCCGATAACCCCTTTCTATCGATCTTTCCTGAAACTAGAAAAGCCAGTGTGGTTTGTGCATAAAATGGCATTTTTCTTTGATCCCAAGTTCATTAATTTCCAGGCTAGCAAAGACACCAATTTATCTTAGGTGTATATTCAAAGTATTGTAAAGAATGTGAAATTTGTTGATAGTAGCGTGGGTTTGAGGCCTAAAGTTGGTTTCACAGTAATGCCATAGAACATCATTCACTTCCAAGTTTATCTTATAGGTAAGAATATAATATGCTATTGTATGAGATTAGACTTGTTATTAGTATTAGTCTTTGGATAGAGAAAACGTCTTATTCTTGTCACTGTAACATACAGAAAAACCATTAAGCAACTTTGTTGGTCCACATTATACTTTTAGTTCTACCGTGTTTCACACACTCACAGGTTTTTCAAACATCAAAACTTCGAGTAAACAAAAAATATGAAATTCTCTGATATAATAACTATGATTGCAGCTTGACGTCACAAGTTGTAAAAGTTCTTTAATTATTTATTTGTAGTTCACTTTTTCGTGCCTAGAAAGAGGACAACCACCTGTAAACAATCTTTAATTACTTATCTGCACTTTGGTTCCTTGTGTCTGAAAGATATTATGATTTTGAAAGTTTTCTCTCAACGTTTATCCAAATTGTTCTATGCTTACAGAGTAAAGAGATTTTGATGACCTCGAGGGAAAGTGATAAGCCCTTACACTATGGTGCAACCTGCAAATATAGTGCTAGTTGAACTTTATGCTTGACAAATTGATTGGTGGAAATTATGATATTAAAGATGGCTTGGTCAATGGAGCTGAAGGCAATTTTAAAGCATCCACAACAACTAATAATGGTGATATTTGGATTGAGTTTCTCGATCCAACAGTGGGCAATGTCCAATGAAAAAAATTGCAACATTTGTTCACAAATGACATAATGTCTAATTGGACACCTATTACTAGAGTGTGTAGACATGTTCAATAAAAAAAAAACCATAGTTACACAAGAGAAAAAATCCATTTTAAACTAGCATGTGCACGAACCATACATAGATCACAAGGCTTGACAATTGACAGATTGACATTTGACCCAAAAGGAGTTAGACAACATGGACTTGTTTACATAAAACTTTCACGTGTCAAAAATATTGAATCGTTGTATCTAATAAACAAACTAGAACAAAGAAACTCCAGTCTCTCTAACAAAGTTGCTATTGAACTACAGAGACTTAGAAAAAATGCTCCCCTGCAACTTAAGTATAGTTTACAGTCAACAAAACAAATGACTACTACAAAATATGTTCATTGGACACACGTAGCCTCTCGTTGCATTTCAAAGATATTATTGTTGAATATGATCTAATGAATGTTGATATCCTTTGTTTCCATGAAACAAAAACAAGTGTGCCTCTACCAAACCCAATGTTTGAAAAAAAAAAATATAATCACATGAAACTATTGCATTTGCATGGCATTCTAACATGTTACACAAGAAACCTCACAATTCACAATGTCTTCATGTACAAAAAAAATTGTATTGAATCAATAATTGCTTTATTCCATTTTAAATATTGCATCTGATTTATTGCGATTGAAAATGTTTATTGTACACCAAATGCAACCACTGAGGAAATCATTGATTTAATCAGATACATTTTAAAACTTGTGCCAACAAACTATCAAATTGCTATTGTTGGTGACTTCAATCTGGACATACAACATAATAGTTGTGGACAGAAAAAACTATTGTCATTTATGCAACAAAACAATTTCAAATTACACACAATAGCAACTGATTATGGATCAATGCTGGACCACTTTTGGAAAAATATTGCAAATAACTCTTTCTCCTTCCATGTCTTTGATTCCTCTCGGACAGACCATCATACTATTTGCCTTAGTGTACCTTCGTTGTACACTTGAGTCACTATTGCAATGTTAATCCGATTAAAGACAAATGTTCAATGTTCATATCTGTTCTAAAAGTTTTGAAACTAGAAAAACAAGGATAACAATATATGCATCATAGCTAAGGAATCAATAATCTGCTTAACCCATATTTCAATTTGATTTGCAAATGAAACTTGCACAATCTCATTTGTAGACCACTATTCAAAAGCTAGACAAAACACTCCAAATAAGTGGTCATCTATAACAATAATTAACTTTTAACTTCATCTTTAAGCTCTCCATCTTGGAAAATATAGAGCGTTAATAACTTTTCTCTTTGCTTATCCAACAGTCATAAATTTTTAATTTAATGACAATTAATTTAAACTTAGGTTTCCTACTGTCTGAAACAATAGCATGCAATACACATTGTCTCACAGTGACATAAAGAGCGCTCTACACTTATCAACTATGGAACATTAGGACAGGTAGAAGAAACTATGTCCTGTATTCTTGCTGCAAAAGCACTTCTACATTGTAAATCATTTTACTTTGTTTGTATTCTATCCACTATCCTTGCATACATGCACAAACCACACTTTCAAATGCATTTGGATTTTGATACTCAATTTTTTGCACGTTAGATTCCTTAGGCACACAACCTACTTGGATTGCCATAATATAAATATTTAATATTCATTGTTAAGATGTATACCATGGTTAACATATAGATGTGTCTTATCGTTCAATGTTTAGTTGTAGTTACTACATATATATCAATATCTACACCGCTCTTTATAATGTATCTTGATTTTTGAGTTGCCTGTTGTATACATCCACTAATTTAATTTTTTTTATCTACTGAACAACAATCTAGATTACTGTTCTTCCAATAATTTCTTCCTCTTCCTATGCCTATTGTGTCTCAAACACAGTATGCACTAATCTTAAAATACCTCCTTTGATTTGTAAATCATGTATTAGATAAAACTTCCAATCAATTTTTTTTCCACAAATCATTGAACATTGATACGAATGCTCTGTTTTCAAAAGATTGTCTATTACTCCATGATCGGGGTGTGTGCCGGTTCACCGTCCCACTTGGGACTCTCATTAATGGTGATTAGATGGGGGATAATGCAGAAGGGTGGCTCTGACAGACGCAGGATATGTGTGATTGGGTTGATGTGATGGGAGGAGGCATGGGAAAGATTAAGGAGGGAGTTAATTGTTGCCAAGCAATAAAAATTTAGGTGGTGAATGCTTGTACCTCATTTCACGCAATTGCGTTGTGTTATAGTGTGTTTTGGAGAGCTGCGAGGAGGCATTTGGGTTCCCTTCTAGTGGAAATCTTGGCATGGAGGCTTTGTCTATGGGAGGACATCCATGTTGGCTTCATGGCGTTGGTAATAGGGTATGTCTCGTTTCTTATTTTTCATCCCTTCCCACGACATATTTTTATTGTGAATGTTGCCTGTAATATTTTCGCCCCCTCCCGTGAATGGGTGACTGTGCGACTTGGTAGTGTCTTCCCATCTGACGAGCATGTCTGTAAAGCTCAATTTTATCTTGAAATTGTTGTTTCTAAGTCGATATCCATTTTTAATTGTATCTTACTGCTCTGAATAGGAATGTATGGTATAATATGGGCTCCTTGTCTGTGTGGGAAGGATTTTACGCTTGGTTGGAATGGTTATTTATGTATTTGTCTAAAATGGTTGTTGAATATACTTTGCATGTCGTCGTTGCTAGTTTTACAATGTGTTGATGTATTTTTTATGGTAATTGGCCTAAGGAGTCGGCGGGTATCTCTTCCCTCTGGTGGAGACAGACCCTTTCTGGCTTATATCTATTTCGTGCAATGTCTGAGCAAAAGGTGTTGGTAAAAGGAGGAAATCACCAATGGAGGTTGGTCGTCCAGACCTGCTATGCTTTCACATGGCTTGGGTCTAATGTTATTTGTTTCATGCTCTTATTATCTGTAAATATACTAGGTTCTAGTAACTTGAGAGACCGCTATTTTTACGAGTCATGGGTCTCTGTTTTATTGGTGGCTTGGTTAGACGAGTATATTGCAGTTTAGCGTAGGTTGACGGAAACGGCTAGGCCATCCACGGGCACACGTTCATCAAGCATTTGGAGTCGTGAGAGAAGTCAAAAGAATGGGTCCCGGGGGGGGGAGGACGAGGAACATCCTTGTGACAACCATCAAGGAGGAGTGGACAAAAATTGAAGGCTCAACATATTAGCGTTTCAGCTCAAGCATATACAACAAGCACTCCTAAGCAGTTAAGGCAGATGATTGCGGGTTGGGAGGCCAACCTCAATCAATGGGCCAAGCAAGAGATGCATATGGAGGAATGGCGTTTGTTGGTCCCTGATCCAGGCCACACGCGTGGCAGGCTCACCCAATACAAGTAGACAATCCATCTCTATTGAATGATGAACAACATAGTAGCAAGAGCTATTATGAATGAAGCAGGTTCCATTAAATTTGATCCCGGGTTTCAGGAAATTAAGAAGGAATTCCAACCGGTTCAATTTTAAATAGGAGAATATCCATCCAAGTCGTATTGAGAAGCACATTCAGTGCCCTCCTCAATCAGAAATACGAGGTTCCAGTGCAAAGGACCGAGCCAGTGGAGTCCTCAGATGACTAATATTTAATTCTTTCCTTTTTGTTAAATTTTGATGATGCATATGTCGATTAGTATTTTGTTAGCATGTTAAGGGTGAACTAGTTTCTAGACATTCGGGCTTATAAGGCTGAGTATGAAAGACTTAAGAACCTCAAATTTTGGATGGCTTATAATGTGTTCCAATGGCCTACAGACCTGGTTTCCCAATGGGTAGGTTGAGGCCACAAAATGCCTTTTATGGATGTAACCTTCTTTGAAAATGAATGAATGAAAGGACCTACTAAGCTTACAAAAAAAATATTGTCTATTGCCACTTCTCTCCCCATAGACAACATCACCTAGTTCATAATTCTCTTCCTTATTTGCTATAGTTATGCATAAATTCAAACCAAAACAATTGCAACAAGATATTAACAAATTTTTTTCTAAATTGATAGGAATATACCAACAACTAGGGCTACGAATAATTTTGTACATCTGTTTACTGGAACTATGACCATTTGATATAATGTTATGCATACTGTTTATGAAATTGTTGTTGTAGTTGCTTCTTATCAAAATGATTTTACTACAACAATTGTTTCCAAATATATTATTGATTCCTTTTCTCCAAAAAACAACATTCTATTACATCTTACAATGCACTCCAAACCTTTGTTTAATACAGATAAACCAATTGCTTCTCATTGCATTGTTTTTCTTTTTGATCTTTTAGCTTTTGGTTCCTTCTTTTCCATATTTGTCTCTCACTTGTAGCTGTTAAATAGTCTTTCTAGACAAAACACAAAAAAACTTATGATACAAAAATCAATACAGTAACATTGCATGTGACCAGAAAAACATACAGACCAGCCTGTTGTGCTTGATCCTAAACCAATTTGAAGACATATTGAATAACAAAATCCCACTTTGCCCTTGGCACAACCTTTTGACTACAATGCCTTCAAAATTCAAGACCTCTAACAAATTTGGTCATTTTGAAATAGATAGATATTCACCTTACATGCATTACACGTATCTATTTCCAATGTGCAACTGTGCTCTGCCTTTATTATTGTTTCAGTCCTAACAATCAACAAAATTTCATAAAAAAAATGTTCAATTCACTGTTACGTTAATTCACTTACAAGATATCTTGATTCCATTTCAACTTTTTTCGGATGGCATTGCACAAATGAAATCAACATTAACACTCTATGTTCTTTACACTTTTGAAAACAAAAAATAATTGGCAAGACACATTATTTGATCTCACAAAACTTTTCTCTTTTTACACTATTTTTGCATTTGTTTTCATTTATTATTATACAATAATATCATATTTTAACTTCTTCCTTTGAAGTAATGTCAAAAATTCATTGAATTATTTCACAGTACCATGAAAAAAAGTAACCCTGGTTCCCAATTCTCAAATGCACAAGTGAAAAGAGAGCAAGATACAAAGAGGTCAGATTGCCTACTCATTTTAGAAACTTGCAACTTTCCCAACTATTACTGCTTTATGTCAAATGTGACTCTATGAAGATTAAGTGCTTTTATTCTTAAAATTGCACAGATTAAAAACTGTGCAAACCATTCCTTATACTCAATTATGCAATTATGCACAAGTGCACACACAAATGTTTTTGCAGGTGATGTCCTTGTAGTGTATGTGTTACAGATCCTTAGCAACCAGGCTAAGAAAGGAAACCAAAGAGGTAACCACAGACCAAATTTTGACTTGGTATCTAGCCTTACCAAATCAGAGAGGGCTCTCTCAATATCAAGCTCACAGTCGATGGAAATGACTGGAGAATAAGGATTTTAGGCTAGTTATAAGCTCAATAGGGTTTGATTAGGGTTCGCTAGACAAAGAAGCACCACGTTTAGAAACTAGGAAAGATATCCCAAAATATCAGCTGCTGACATAATATGAGGCAAGGTAGGTGTGATCAGTGACACAATTGGTTTTTCATTGTAGTGTGGTGAGGAGGAAAGCATATAAGAAGTTAAGTGAGCATAATTAATTCACTTATTTAGAGGATGAAACACTTATATGCTTATCTTAAACAAAAACAGAGCATAAAAGAATGATTTTTGTTTCAAACCTTGAAAGATAAAGCATAGGAAGAAAGTAGATGGTTGCTTGAAAAAATTGATCATCAGATGCATAAGAATAATGGAAAAACCATTGTCACTAACCACATCACAATAAACCCATAAAAATAGCTACAACTGCCTGTAAATTACTTCTACAAATAGTCAAGTACACTAGTGCCAAAAGAGTGTGAACTTTAAATATCCAACCCTCTCAATGACTTGATTATGAGTACCTATAGAAAACAAACAAGACTCCACCTCTAGGGGTTGAATCCTAATCCATAACAACTAATTAATCAACCTAATGACTCATTTCCTAATCCTAGGGAAGTTAGAAACAACTTTCCCCTTTTTTAGCTAACTAATTAAGCTTTTCTCTCAAGGCATTAATCATAAGATTCTTTACAAAGATGACCATTAATAAGCCTATTAATCATCAAACAACTCATGAGCCAGCTGTTACATCGACCAAGTTTTTACCTTTGACCTCCATGTGTAATGAAAAACCTTCAAACCCAGAAAGGCAACAAATTTTCTAAGAAACACAAGAAGTTTTTGGAAGATGAATTGGAGGACTTCCTGGATGATTTTTTTGTTGAAAAATATATGGTTGGAAATATGAATATTTTTAATACACAATGGAGTCACTAAGAACTACAAAAACCTGCTTGAAATCCCTCAAAACTTGGCTTGAAGTCAAACTGTCAAAAAACGCAACAAGTGCCTTAAAAAAGTGGCAAAAAGGTGAAAAATAGGTACCGTTTGACCATTTTATGAAAATTTATGAATCTCCAAGTGTCCCCATGTAATTTTTTGACATCCTTATGCCATAAGCTATCTCCACATGCTTGAAATTACACATTTAGACCTCTTGAGAAAAAGTGCAACAACTACTTGCTGCGTTTTTGGGTAGTCAATTTTTTGTGTTTTTTGTAAAAATAGGGGTCAAAGATGGGCTAATATATCTTTAACCATAAATTTTTTTACAAAATTGGGAGAGGTTTAAGTATATAAGGTTGTTATAAAGAAAAAAATCTCTCAGTATTGCGAAATTCATTCCCATATTCTTGGAATCCATGCCACAAAAGAATGGCTAAAACAGGCAATTAAATTAGAGAATTTGATTTTATGAAATAGGCCTCCAAGAAAGTTGAATATCTTCCAATATATGAAACCTGTGTAGAAACTGAAGGATGGCTTTGTTCTTTGGTCTATGATTTACAAAAAATTCATTCCCTTTTTTCAAATTCATCTTCATTACTTCATAAACTAATTTTGAAGTAAAATTGTCCTTCTGTGCAATGTAAACCCTAGAAAATGATCACAAAACTCAAAATTTCAAAACTTTGTCTCATTTTTCCTTACTCTCTGTCTTGCATTAACACCACTAATAATGCATTAGCTAATAGGTCAAGGTTATCATGTTAAATCATGATGGTATCCCACCTCTTGCACCTTTTGACAAAACCCTAGGCAACATGCTTGCTCAAATGATTTTTTGATGAACTCTGATGAATTAACCTCTTGCATATGAGTTGGCTCATACCTAGAGATCTCTCCTCCCTTATTCCTCCTCCTTTCACTGGTATTCACCATGATTTTGGTTTCACTTTTGATTAGGAAACCCTAGTTTCAAACAAGAGAGGGCAAGGGATTTTGAGCTGCAAAATAGGGCTAAAAACACAACAACTTGAGGGAAGGGAATGGAGGGGATAGGGGGCAGGAAAAAATCTGAAAAAATTATGGGAGATAGGGATAGGTGTTAGGGAGACAATGCAAGTTAAGTTTCTCAAAATGAGTGAGAAATGAGGGGGGGGGAGGAAAGCAAGGACTTGTACCAAAAACGCAACAACAACTTGGGTTTTATGAGGGAAATGATGAAATGGAGGAATTTGAGTGAGGGGAAGGGTGGGGAATGCTTGATGAGGATAGCGAGGGATGTGGGAACCCAAAATCAAGGAGGATTCCTCTCAAAAGAAGCAAAACGCCATTGGAAAGGAAAATGCAGCAAGAAAACGCAACAAACCTTAGAGACATAATTTGACCAATTTTTTGAAGAAAATGATTGCACAGAGGATTTGCAAGGTTACAATTACTTGTTTATAGAACCCTTGAATCACTGAGATGATGACATGACCCTTTCTTTCTCCTTTTGATCTCCAAATTAAAAGTGCAGCTACACCCTCCAAAAACGCAACAAACTGATGGAAGAGCAGTAGTGGGAAAAATTCGAAGCTTTGGTGGCTATTGTAGTGCTTCAAATTGATGGAGAGGAGTTCTTGAAACTTGTAGAAGGATGGAATGAAGTTTTAAAACACTTGGATGTTCCTTTATAACTCAAAAACTCGATTTTGGCTTGTTAGTGGAGTGACATCATGTACTTTAACCAAATGACTTTATGATGTGATTTATTCCCTAAGTTCTAACTCTCATGACATTTTACTTGTTTTGGATTATGGTCACATGACTTCAAATTGAAAAATGATGACACTCATGACACTCTCATGATCAACCCTATGACACCATGACTGTTCCTTTCCAGATTTATAAATAGTGACACTTAATGAAGAAAAAATGACCTATGGTGACTAAATGACTCATGAAGTTGATTATGATTTGACCTTGATGACCATGACATGAAAGTAACAATCACACTTAGACAATGACTTGACCATTTGACAACCAAGAGAGGTATTAAATTTTATTTGAAAATATAAAAATTTGACCATAAGACTCTAACTACAGTGAAAAGAGTCAATTTTGATCACTATGACTATTGGACACTAATAGTATGGACTAGGGAAAACGAAAAATCCAAATTCACCAGTCAAAACACAACCAGTGCATGCATATCTTGTAGAAAAAGTGACCAATTGACAATTATAGTCAATATAAGCAATAGTTTTATAGATCGATTCCGCGACAAGTTTTGTTTTAGAAAAAGTATCGGTATTACAGAATTTGCAGTGAGAAGCAAAGGGGTCTATGAGAGAGGATATGCATCAAGTTGTATAGTCATAACTGATAAAAGTTCAGTGCAAATAGTGCCCCAAGTTTGTAGCAATCGTAGACTAGCTCCAAATACAACAATAAAAAACCTTCTTATGTCAAGTGAGACATATCCAGTAGGTTCTGTTGGAATTGTTGTTATATCATGCCACTAGAACAACAGGCAGTTTGAACTCAGTATCAAAGATGGTGAGACTACCCATGATACAACTACTGTAAGTCAATTCTTACACCAAAACATTCTCCATATTTTATTACACATTGATCAATAATTATTGCTATGATTTTGCTTTAACTGTCAAACGACATAAAAAGAAAATAGTGTATTTTCATAATCGCAATATTCCATAACTCTAATAGACAAAACTTTGCATCCAATTCGAGGTGCAATTGAATGAAACTCACAGAGAAGACTTTTTGACGACAATGAATGAGCTTGCATCCAAAAACAAAGCACTTTATCTTTTCAAGAATATTGTTAGATATGGCCCAAAAGATGCCAAATACTACGATCTGCATCAACAACTTTCATTGATGTTCTTAACGATGATTGTGCAAAAGAACACCTGTTGTTAGTCATTAAATCAACAACACAAGTGTTTACAAGCATTTTACTTTTACATTCTATGGACATCTAATCTTCTGTTCAAAGTCATTATATTTTGTTTATCAAACCCTAATAATTATACTCAATTTTGAAACAGGTACAAGGGAAACTCAAACAAAAGAATGTTTTCTCACCACCCTATGAGCAAATATGTGCTCAATGTCCAAATCCCATGCTTCCAAATTCAGCAAATTGCACGTTGTACAAAGAAAGTAAAACAACTATATATTGCCCCATTGTCGATTGCATACTAGAGACACGTGACAACAAAATAGATTGCAAATTGAAAATGCCACAACTCCAACAACTCTACCCAATAATTGTCGAGACAAATTTCCAAGAATATATGGAAAAAATATCATCCACAATGTTCAATTTGCAAAAACTCTCTGTTCATGGCATTTTCACTTTGACAATCAATAACATAATTGTTGACATCAAGCCACTCTGAAAAAGCTTTCCTTCAACACCAATTCCTATGGCTTCATTGTTCTTAATGTATATGTCTGAAAAACACATCATTGATAAGTTCATTTATTTATTGAACACTTTGAATAACATAAATCTTGTATTAGCATTTGTTTTTTTGCACTAATATTTACCTATTATTCATTGTCATAGTTTTTGTTCCACTGCCACTTGGACGAACTGTGTCAATTGCAAAAGAAATTTGCAAGTACCCATGAGAATGACAAATTTTTTACTAGATATGTTTTTGTTTGCAAAAAAACCTTCATTTTTTTTTATCAGCCGTAAAAAGAAACAACGTTTTTTTTTTTTTTTAGAAACATGTAATATGATATGGCTAGAATTGTTCCATGAAAAAAAAATATACCATTTAGTTATTATTCTTGTGTTCCATAAAATATGCCCCATGATATTTGATTTTCGATAATTTTTCTTTGTAGATTCTAGTATTGTGAACTGACAACATGTGATAGAATCTATATATGCTTTTTCCTGATTTGAAGCTTTTATTCTTCATATTAGTTTTCTAGACACTAATGATCTCACAAAGACAAATGTAACAACATATCAAATTTCTATGTCTTGATGTTTTAAAATTTTCATGAAAATATTGAACCCCAATCTAATCACTCAGCCAAACATAACTAATCCACCTAAAACTTATGTCACCATGAATACCTACATATTCTTCATCCCAAGATAAAGGAATCATCCTTTGGTAATTTTTAACTAACGAATCATGTTCTCAATGGTGGCTATCCAATAACACCTTTCTATCGATCTTTCCTAAAACTAGCAAAGTCGATGTGGTTTGTGCATAAAATGACATTTTTCTTTGATCCCAAGTTCATTATTTTTCAGCTTAGCAAAGACACCGATTTATCTGAGGTGTATATGCAAAGTATTGTAAAGAATGTAAAATTCATTGATAGTAGCGTGGGTTTGAGCCTTAAAGTTAGCTTCACAATAATGCCGTATAACATCATTAACTTCCAAGTTTATCTTAGAGGTAAGAAGTTAATAGAATATACTAGTGTGTGAGATTAGTCTTGTTATTAGTATTAGTCTTTGGATAGAACAAGTGTCTTATTCTTGTCACTGTAACATACATAAAAACCATTAAGAAACTTTGTTGGTCCACATTATCCTTTTTGTTCTACTGTGTTTCAGAAACTCACAAGTTTTGCAAACATTGAAACTTCAAGTAAAAAATTTTATGAAATTCTCTTATATACTAGCAATTGCACCTAATGTTGCAAAGGAAACGCCGTAAGAAAAATGCTAGAAGGAGATGAATTGTAATTAATTTGATGTGTCATTTTATACGGAAAAGAAGACATAATTATATTGTTGAAACTCAACAAGATGAAATGCAAAATTGATTTAAACTGTAAAACTTAAAAAAGTTGAAGAAAATATTGAAGACACCTAGTTGCAGACTTGAAGCTTGTTTTGAGAACATGAAAATAGAACTTTTAGTTTCATGGTTTATTGTTCTCCAATTATTGAACAATAGAAACAGACTCACTTATGTGATCAGACAGGTGACAGATCAGATAATGGAGAAACAAGTCTCAAATATCAAGGTTTGCTAGGATGCGTTATCATGACACTTTCACTTGACATTTACCACAGTTTTCTTGTTTGTTGTAAAATGGCAAAGGCCAGGGCTCAAACATAACTCTATGCTTATCACACAACGGTGTTTTCACTGCGGGAGGCCTTTATTAGTAGAGTAACAGTTAACCATGATAGGCCTTTATTAGTAGAGTAACAGTTAACCATGATAGTAAAAAAATTGCTTGATATTTATAACAATCCTTTTTAAAACAACATCCTTGAGCTGAAACAGGTCCACAAATAGGGGATGAGACATGTCCACAAATAGGGGATGAGACACGAGGTGTTTGTCCGCCGGAGACAAGTTTAGTTTCAGGGCCCAATGAAAAGTTGCTCATTGGTTCAGAAACAGGAATGTGCAAGGAGACAGGATTTGGTGGAGCTAAAAGTTCCTCAGAAGAGCTAACAACCCTCGGCAACAACTTATGTGGTGATATAGTAGCAGGGGGAGACCTGTTGTTGTATGAACTTTTCATAGCTTGGGACATACAATCTGGAACTGAGTTAGTAATAATTGGCGTCGTGTCTACTGGAGGAAGTAAGACAGGTACAACTGATCCAAAACAAATATGGCTTGGAGATGACGACACTGGTGAGACAGATTTCTTTCCATCGTCTGTATGATTCTTTTTCTCCAGTGGACTTCCAGCAACTGCAGAAGAAGCTGCCAAGCATGATGTCAAAGAGCTTATAGTATGATGTTCCCCTGAATTGGTCTGATTTGACACTGGTGATAATGGCTGCAATTGAATTCCTACCCAGGGAGGAAAAAGGAAAAACTCAGTTAGTCACTATTTTTCTTTCAGTGGGGAAAATGTCCAAATCACAGGAAGACCATGCAGAAGGAGAAGCTCAGTGTACAGTCGCTAATCATGCCAGGGTAACAAAGATATTTATATTAGTACGTATTGGCAATTGTAACATTACACCCTAATATGAAGAAAATGTATCTTGCTCATCATTGTACCATGTATGCATGTTTAGCTCTTTCTGAGACAACAGCATGATTCTGAGACAAATGCAAAGGGGTATCAATCTACTCAAAGCAACACTCTTTTCTCAAGTCGGAGGTCAAGGCTCGAGAGCTGGGAGAGGTCAGTGGAAATAAATCACACAGGTTCAATCTCCCTTCTCTGTTTTTTCCTATGTTGAGTGATCTTCACTAAAATTGTATGCTTGTAAACGTCATTGGAGAACCATGGAAGTCCACTGTAGATAAAGTTATGATGGTTGGTTCTCTCTTTTGGCATGTAGATTGGTTCGCTATAAGAGCTATAAGAGGATTATCGAAAAATGGGTTTTCGAGGTGAAAACTTTACAGAAATAAGGCACATCTTTGTTATTGATTCCGCTTCCACACATCGTAGATCAATCCAATTCAAGATCAAGGCACAAATAAATAGTAAAAAGCCATTAAGCAGAGCAAACCATCTGTGTGCTTTTGGAGTCATAACTGGAGTCCTAGCCAATGCCGAACTAAATATTCTTCTCTCTGCACCTTCTCCTCTCTCGCTAACTATACATTATGCGTCCCATCACTAACGAGTCACAATCGCCACACACCAAATGCAATCAGAAACACCACTAAACAACTTGTAATTTATACGCTACCTAAAATTACCAACACTGTCAACTTAAGAAGAAATCTATTACACCGTTGTAAAAGGAGCACACCACGCCTGATGACATCAAAACCATAAAACTCGCTTTACTCGAACATCCTAACCAAATTGATGGAGGTACATGACGTTGTTCCCTAGGTCGACCTTGTACCCAGTCAGAGTACGTTATTTTTCCCAAATATAATCCTGGTTTACAACTTTTTTCTATTTTGAAGACGTGATTCAGAACAACCTAAAATAAGACTTGAAAAGAGGAAAGCATGGTGACTCCATTACAAACCATTACCCATACAAACACAAGGTAAAACCCTTCTGTTTCTATCATCAATCCTTGCATACGTTCATTTCAGGCTTTACCTTTGTGATGGAAAACCCTTTCCCTTTCCCTTCACGTGAGAACGGAACTAAAAACTACTATTTGGATAAAGAGAAAATTATTTGCTTGTTGTAAATGTTAATTGAGTGCCCCTTCAGACAAAAAATTTAATAATATTAACACTTACGCTGGAAATTATGTATGCTAATTTAGTCTGCAACATATACTTCTGTGAGGAAGCAATATACATAATTTGTTAATGTTAATTGTATCTACCATAGTAGAGGAATGATACATTGAATCAAGTTTGCAGTCATCATATTAGATTTAAAAAAAATTCAATGGCAAGAGAGATTGAGCTCACATAATGTGATAGAGTTACAGTTTTCCACATTATAGAATGACTTCGGCACTGCAATCTTCATTAGATATTCCTATGAACATGTTAAATACCTATCGAATTAATGAAACGAGCTGTGATACCACAAATTTCTCAAACACAGGAGACAACATAACCAACCAGTTATTATTATCAAAGACACTAGTTCCCATCGAACTATAAAGTCACCGTCGCATTATTGAGCACATTTCTTCCGAACATTTCTCAACTGTTCAAAAATGGCAATTACTAGCACATCTTGCTCTTCAGAGCAAATTTAATTCCAAAGACTTTTGTTCATCAATAACATTTTGCACATTCCATTTTTAAAATGTCATCAACTATTCAACTGACACGGGCTACCTTTTGATGAGAAAATGGTCACACCTCATGGCCCCTTTTTGTATTAAATGCATGAAGGATCTCGTGTATTAATAAAAATACAGAAACATTTTTTCTTAATAAAACAAAAACAAAAACAAAAAAACTCTTTAGCACATTGAACATAATTCAAATTCAATCGAGATTATTGCCAGTAATTGTGAGGTTTCTACCCGTTATTCACAGTGATTCTGTCGAATTATAAAAAAAAAAATCCAATCTGTTCTCCAAAAACAATACAATCAATCATGCATAAGGCGAGACCCATTCCTAAATATAATAACGGTAACTTAACATAGGAAGGGGAAAGCTATGAGACTGGATCCGACTATTCTGACCAATGGCCAGGATTTGAAGAAAATATATGTTGTAGCAATATAAAGGACCTGGCATATGCCACTAACTCAACAATATAATATCATTCCCCATCTCTATGGTACTGATCAAATTTTAAAAATCACAAAAACCCCATTCCATCCATGAAATTATAAAATGACCGACATTGCTGACAGCACCCTGGTTCAACGAAAAAACGGCAATAAACGGCAATATGTCCAGCCACACATAAAGGTTCAAGTCCATCAGACGCGTGAATAAGCAGCTGCGTTCAGGGCAGCTCCTCGTTGATTTTGACAGAAAATCACCCCACAGTCGCCGCAGCTTAGCCACACGAAAGTGGAGGGTTGTTTGGCGCGTGCAAACAGACAGTCTGTGGTCCTCGGCCTCTTTCGGTCCATTATTAAAATAAAATAGAAACAGCGCCCTATTTTTTTATTTCGATACCTCATTAAAAGGACCAAAAAGACCATACTCCTCTTACAGTCAATTCAACACTTATCAGAGAGCCACTTCGCCAATTACAACATCAAAAGGAACAATAGCTACCCTTACAAGCATTTCCACCGGATCAAAACCCTACCACTCCCGAACAGACAAAAAAAAAACCTTACTACTGCCAGTATTCACACCAAACCCCAATCTACAATCGCTAATCATGCCAGGGTAACAAAGATATTTATATTGGTATGTATTAGCAATTGTAACATTACACCCTAATATGAAGAAAATGTATCTTGCTCATCATTGTACCATGTATTCATGTTTAGCTCTTTTTGTTAGTTCTCTGTATTTCAGATTGGGTAAGAGAATAAATCTGTATTACAGTGACATTTGCCTTGCAGGCCACATGATAGAGTTTCTCTCAACTGCCCTTCGCTCTTTCCTAGTATTATAATATCTTCACTTTTCTTTTCAACCTAAGCCGAAATAAAGATAACTTGAAATAAGAAGACAAGATGCGAGACAAAATGCCAGAGTATTTTGAAACTCACAGGGGGTTATGACTGGTTGATTCCAGGACTCTTGACGGTAACATTTCCTGCAAGTTTGTGTGGTTCGAAGCTACCAGAATCCTTCTCCCCCTTACCACTGGTAGGATTATTTTCTTGTCTGGAAGGATCCTCTGCAACGGTATTGCTTTCTTTACCCCAAGGTTTTGTCCAATCTGTTCTATTCCAAGCAGAACCCATGTTCTATGTACACATTTTTTCTTAATAAAACAAAAACAAAAACAAAAAACTCTTTAGCACATTGAACATAATTCAAATTCAATCGAGATTATTGCCAGTAATTGTGAGGTTTCTACCCGTTATTCACAGTGATTCTGTTGAATTATAAAAAGAAAAATCCAATCTGTTCTCCAAAAACAATATAATCAATCATGCATAAGGCGAGACCCATTCCTAAATATAATAATGGTAACTTAACATAGGAAGGGGAAAGCTATGAGACTGGATCCGACTATTCTGACCAATGGCCAGGATTTGAAGAAATATATGTTGTAGCAATATAAAGGACCTGGCATATGCCACTAACTCAACAATATAATATCATTCCCCATCTCTATGGTACTGATCAAATTTTAAAAATCACAAAAACCCCATTCCATCCATGAAATTATAAAATGACCGACATTGCTGACAGCACCCTGGTTCAACGAAAAAACGGCAATAAACGGCAATATGTCCAGCCACACATAAAGGTTCAAGTCCATCAGACGCGTGAATAAGCAGCTGCGTTCAGGGCAGCTCCTCCTTGATTTTGACAGAAAATCACCCCACAGTCGTCGCAGCTTAGCCACACGAAAGTGGAGGGTTGTTTGGCCCGTGCAAACAGACAGTCTGTGGTCCTCGGCCTATTTCGGTCCATTATTAAAATAAAATAGAAACAGTGCCCTATTTTTTTATTTCGATACCTCATTAAAAGGACCAAAAAGACCATACTCCTCTTACAGTCAATTCAACACTTATCAGAGAGCCACTTCGCCAATTACAACATCAAAAGGAACAATAGCTACCCTTCCTTGAGCAGGCCTTCACACCAGAAGGCAAACCCTCTTCATCCCCCAAAGAGCCCCTTTTAAATACCCTTCTCCAAACCCACCTGATCCAGAAGAAGCCTAATCCTACAATTCTCAGAAAGAAAATAACAACTCTGGGATACGTCTCGCAAGCCGAACACTCCTCCGTTCCCCCAAAAACATCACCAAGAAGATTCCCATTGCTTCCCAAACAATCTGTCGTTTCCCTGAGCCAGGAATCGCTCACTGACCACTCCTTAAGCCAGCCCTTCCCATTCCATGCCTTGGTATTCTTCCCTCCGTAGAGGCTTGCAACAGGGATGCCAATTTGTGTAATACCGCCTTTGATCACAACACCGTTAGACTGGATTCCGGGACCAGCAATACCAGGTGCAATACCCGGTATATCCAAAACCGGCCGCCACGAAACATGCTCGCAGTATGTACACATAAACCTGCCCCTGCAGGGTTCTGATCGTTGTCAAGCAATTCCTACACCTGCGGGTCGCTTCTTTCCGCCACTTTGCGGCCTCTAGTGCCTGAATCCTCCTCCTGTCCTGCAAAACCGCACTCCTCCTCTCCTTCCACGACATCAACCGCGGCCTCACTACCTCGTACCATCCAGGTATAACCAAGAGCAAGAAAATGCACACGAGGCGAGACGAAGTCGATCATAACAGTTGCATTTTCCAGCAGCAATGAGGCAGGCGCAGGGATTGTAACACTTATGCCTCTCTGAAACTCTTCACATTTTCTCTTCATAACTGCATTGTAAACTAATTTTTCCATCAAAGGTTGAAAATGTTTTAATCGTCTAACATATAATCTAAGGGTTTCATATTATGACACGATGCACACCAGCAAAGTTGTTTTCAAATAATAACGCCTTACGGCGTAATTAACTACGATTGCAGCTCGACGTCACAAGTTGTAAAAGCTCTTTAATTATTTATCTGCAGTTCGATTTCTCGTGCCTGGAAAGAGGACAACCACCTGTAAATCCTCTTTGATCACTTATCTGCACTTTGGTTCCTCGTGTCAGAAAGAGATTCTGATTTTGAAAGTTTTCTCTCAGCGTTTATCCAAATTAGTCTATGCTTACAGAGCAAAGAGCTTCTGTGACCTCGAGGGCAAGTGATAAGCTCTTACATTATGGTGCAACTTGCAAATATAGTGCTAGTTAAACTTTATGCTAGTTGTATGCATAAAACTTGACTTCAAAACACTTGTTGTGGTTACCTTAATGGCATTTATTTTTAGGTCGTAGATTTGTGTATTCATTGCAAAATTTGCATTTCGGTGGGATGGATAAGATGGAGAAACAAATAGCAAATATGTTATAATGGATAAAATGTATAATTCATATTGTTTATAAAGTAAATGCAAAAACCTCATTCTTTTCCAGATTGCTTATGAGCAACACCTTATGCTAATATATTCCGGCGGCTTTATTGTGTTTATTTATAAATTTGTAGTCTGCTTGTACTACATATTCCTTTTTAATGTTTTTGTGCTTCGTATCAAAGACTTTGTGGACTTTTTTATCTAGCATTTTACTAGAATAGAATTTGGCCAAGTCACATGAAAACATTGCATAGTTATGGGAAATTTGGCTTTGCCTATTTCATTTTTGAACATAAAATTATGTATTCCAGATATAATTATAGATTTGAGTAAGTAGGTTTTCATGGTTTGCAAAAAAAATTTCCACATGAAAAGTCCTAATTTTATTATGAGAAACAAAATTACATGTTGCACTAGCTGAAAATATAGGCCAACGACCAGCTAATACTGGTGTTCAAAAATAACATATAAAAACCATTAATATACAATGGGGAGAAAAACTATGTTTTTCTCCCTTTCTTTTTTTCCACCTTCTGCCATGTTCCTTGAGATGACGTGGGGGAGACAAGGGTGAGCTGATTTTCCACTGTAGTTGCTCCAACGTCCTTGTCCGAGTCAGAGGTATCTGAAGAGTGATGCCATTTGTTCCCAACGTTGTCTGTTTCTTCTGGTACCTTTGTGGGCGGGTCCTGCTTTGTAAGTATTTCAAATGGACCTTGAACTTCTTTTTCTTGTGCGTTTAGGATAATGGTGGACTGTTTGTTCCCATTTGTGGTGGGAACTGCCTCTTCTTCCTCTATTTCGTCCTCTGATTCACATGGGGGAAATTGCCATCCTTTGGGTGTTTTTCCGGTCCTCTTCTTTCTTCGGTTGTCTCTCTTTGCTTCAGGACAAGTGTTTTGTAGATGATCGGTATGTCTTCATATTCTACATTTGAAAGCTGTATTTTCATAGTCTATATGTTGCATCCATTTTTGCTGTTTGTGTAACAACTGTATGCTTTCTGGCTGTCCTTCGCTGAGATGTACTTCTACACAGATACGTGCAAAGGTGAAGACTCTCTCCTCCAATCGTTGGGTATTTTTTTTGATGTATCGCCTAATGACATTCCCAATGCCTTGAAGGACACTGTCACTCTAGAAATGGAAGGGAAGGTTATATAGCTTGACCAAAACCTGCGTTCTAGAGACAACCATAGTGTTAGCGTCAAGTCCGGGAACCAAGGGGTGATGTAAAGTCCTGTAGAACCTTAAAACCATGGACCCTCCTAGAGAATGTAGTCTCTGATTTCTGAATGTTGGAATTTAACTATAAAGAAGCCTTTTGAGCAGAGATGTATTTCGCACTCCATAGTCTAGTTTTTGAATATCCATTAAAAGAGGTCCATTGGTTTGGGCCAGAAGCTATTGAAACGTCATAAGTGCTTGTTCCTGATAAGTATTTCGATGATCATCTATCTCAGGGGTATCTATGGCTAGTTCAGGAGTATGATTCAGCTGCTCTACTATGTAGGGCCTGGGGGCATTGCCCTCTGGTTCTGTTGAGGCAGTTTGTTTTTTGTTCCCCTACAATATGTTTTTGAAGGAGGGTCTTGTATTATTTTGGTCTTGTTTTGAGGTGGTGCCTCCCCCTACTCCACCAAAACTTTTAGTTTTTCCTCGGTCCCCTTTTCCTCCTCCTTGCAACCATAGATTGAGAATAATGGTGGAGCCAGAGGTTATGGAGTATTCCTTTAAAGTTATGTGGTGTTGCAATGCTCTGCCTTCATGTATCAGTGATTGTAATGGTACTAGGTATGCCTTTAGTTGTGTGATTTTCATTTTGAGGTCTATCACCTGTTCTAAAGCATCTGTCCATAATACTATATGTTCTCCAACAGGGGTTTTAATAAAAAATTGAAAAATCTTTGTATTTACCTGATTCCTGGTTCTGTTTGCCCTTATGTATTTAGCCGCAAGAGTCGATGCTGGATCTTTTTGCATTGGCGAGCTCCAAATGTGTTATGGGCATCGCAGGGTCCCTGGAGTAAGTGCCATCAAATGGTTCCAGGTAGGCCCAGGTCGCGATAGTTTGCAATGTGTGACTCTGTTCGATTTTCAAGCAGAAGAGGTCCGCAACCGCAGGTTGGAGTAGGGAGCTATGCGACCTAAATGCCGCCTCCTCGAGTGTGCCTCACCCAAGCCCTCCGAAGTCAGGCCAGGGGTTCTGTCGGTGAACCACGTGGAGTTGTTGTCTGGTGCTGGAAACAAGGTAATCTGAAGTGGCAATGTACAAGGGTCATCGCCCAGAAAAGTCCCTGCCGCAGTCTTCTCAGGCAATTTTTCGTTATAACTCAGTCCATGTAACAAGGGAAAGAGTCGAAATCTCGAGCCCGAGCAAGTGTGAGAGAGGTCAGGTTCTTCCATTGTTCATTTATAGGAGGGCGTCGCCGTGCAGGTAAGAAACACTGGACTGTAAACCCTATTGTCGCTGCACGCCATCGCTCTGTCTTCTTTCTCCAACCCTTAACACATCACCCATCTCATGGTTTGCAAATTAAATTTGGAATAAATTGAATTTATTTTTGTCATTAAAAAAAACATAGGAAAATTAACCCCGATCGGGGTGTGGAGTGGTAGGTTGGCCCTCCCATTAGCAATTATAATGGATGCCTCAGTAATGAAGCCCACCACCCTACACATGAGTGGCAAGGGTGGCCGAATGTCCTTCTCCATGGATAATAAGGCGAGGTGGAGGGACGGAGGCTCATGAATTTTGTCAAAAACACGGTTGTGGATGGTGTGGGGGTTTTGTTGCGAAGGCAGAAGCTGGTGCAGGCGTCACAGAAGAGCTGCAGCCCCTCCTCAACTCACACCCACGACGAACATCGAGCATGTTAATGGTTCCTCTTATAGCTTTCATGCCATGATTATACTAAGTCAAGGCGTCGAGGGCCAATATGTTTGTAATTCTTGGTATTATAAGGGTATGGAGTTGACCCTGTATAGGAATTTGTCTAGTTTTGTGGAGTTGTGGGGTGATAGGAAAGGTTACTTAGGTGAGTCCGGGATGTTGCTGTGTCTTCTTATATTTGGGGGAATGGGGTACGCTATCTGCATACAACATAGCGAGAATCACAACATATTGGAGTATAGGCCTGGAAGGGTTGAGTAGGGCTGGGATGAATGCCCTTTATCTGGAGTCTTGTCGGCTGCTAGGCCTTCGACATACACCACCTTCACGTCTTGAATTACCAACAAGATCCACCCTGCCTCTGTGAGAAAGGTGAAGGAGTGGTGGGGCTGACCCGCGAAGGGGTTGAGGGTAGGAAAGCTATTTCTGCGAATTGGGAAGGATGGAGTCATGTCGAGTGGGCCGCTCATCTGTTTGGGTTAGGGTTGCTGGTTGAAGGCTGAGGGAAAGGGTGTGGGTTGAAGGTGTCAATTCAAATTTCGGTAGTAGGTGCTAACATGGGTTAGGGTACCATAGGGTTTAGGCATGTCACTGGGTAGACTTGTAAGGGAAATCTGGCCAACCTCCATGCCACCCATGGGGGCGGGGCATGGGAAATTGACTTGCTACATATCTCAGGGAATGAAAGTAATGGGAACTATGTTGCAAGGAATGGCAGTTTGTTTTATTTCATAAAATTATGTTGTTGTGTTGCTCATTAGACAGGTAACCTCTTGGGATCTTGAGACTTCTGGAAGTCTCACCCTCCCACACCTGCACAGGCACTACATAGCCACCCATATGAGGAGAAAAATAATATTTCGCGGTCAAATAGGCCGAAACCACAAGGTCGAGGCCGGAAATACAAAGGCAAAGAGGTCGAGGGCCAACCTAGCTTGGCCACGGGCAAGCCGCGTGGAAGGAGGCCCACTATGGATATTATTCAAGATGCCGCGAAGGCTTACCATGAGAATACGACATAGGAGATTCAAAAACTAATTGAAGAGTGGGAAGCTGGCCTTAACCGGAAGGCTGGCAAGATGGAAATGAAAGCGGAAGAATGGAGGGGTCTGGTGCTCGATTCGGGGAAAAAGCAGGGTAGATTGACACAGTTCAAAAAAACCTTGTTCCTATATTGGTCAATGAAAGGCATTCTAGGCAAAGCCCTAGAAAAAATTTCAATGAGTTTGGTCACAATTGTTCAAGATTTTCCAGATTACAAGAGTGAGTTTGATAAAATCAAATTCCAACTGCAAAAACAAGATGGGCACCTCGAGCGCATAGAGTATCATCTCTCGTGCATCTCCAAATTGACTGAGCTTCCTGGAAATTTGGTCCAGGATCTGACACCTGTTGAATCTTCCTTGACTCAGGAGGCATATTAGTTTTATGTTGCATAATGCTGATTAGTATTTTGTAGCTTATGTTTATATGCAGATAACATTTAGATTTTTATGGTTCACCAGTCTTGCCAGTAGGCAAGTAAAAAACAATTTATGTATGAACATTCATGCAATGGTAGTTTGGTATGACACACTAAGAACCTTATATTTTTGGATGGAATACCATGCCATCAGGTGGCCAACATACTTGCTTTCCCGCTCAGGGCAAGTTGAGGCCACCTAACAAAATTTATCTAGCTGTATCTTGCCTTTAAAAAATAATGAAAAATGAGGTAATACCAAGCTTACAAAAAAAATTAACATAGGAAAATTATTATTTTGATTTGAATTTGATTAAAAACTATGTTGAATTAGTAGAATTGCAACTATTAAATATAAAATTTCATAATTTAAGTGTAATAAAAAACTTTTAGTGCTCTAAATTTAGCCTTGAATTGAAAATAACATTTTTTTTTAATATTTCAGGATTGCAAAATTTGGAAAAGTTTGCATGTTTTTACCAAACAAAATCCACGTGGTGGAAATGTACAAAAACAATGACATTTCCAACATGTGGCTCTTGCTATACCTACAATTACTTTGGAGTCTAATTGGTTTCACTTTTAATTAGTTGTTTTGATCCAGATCGTGTTTGAAATGGACCTTTTGCTGCAACTTTGCTGATAACTTTTGCTATAGGTGATGAAATCAAATTCTGTCAAAGACCCATTTGAGGTCTTAAATAGATATTTCTAGTGATATAAGACACTTGAAATTTTATGACCTTTGGGGTGACTAAATGATTCCACAAACTCATAGGACGCGTAGCGGCACAGTGTTCGAGACAAGTGTAATTTCAATTGCTCATATCTCTCAAAATCGTAAACAAAATCAAATTATTAAAAAAAACCCATTTGAGACGATAAAAAATAATTTCAAATGTGATATTTTTCATGCTCTAATATGATCTGTGGAGACTGTGGCTATAATATCCCCAGTTTTCTATGCTTTTATTAGACATTTGAACAAGTCCAAAAGGGTATAGTGGATCCCAATGGGAAACAATTGTGTGGATTTATTTTATTATTTCAAGTTAATAAAATAAAATGGAAAATTAATGTGCAATGACTAAATTATGATTAGAGATCCGGGAACCAAATCCACGAGGATGGATAAGATTGTAAGTCTTTCCCAAGACTTCCAAAAATCTTTGGAAGGAATAAAGTAAATACTAAAATTAGATTGGAGATAAAAATCTAAAAAGTGCCCCAGTAAAGAGGAAATTACTGGGAAGGGGTGGAATAAAGCTAGAAAGCAGAAAAATTACTTTTAAAAGTACCTTTTTGGAAGAAACAAAGGGAAAGCGTAGCCAAACAGGAAAACAACATCCTGAATTAACTTGACGCAGTTAAGAGAAACAGGCTGGGGAAAGCAAGCTCAAATAAGCTGATTCAGGATAGAAAAATGGTTGTCTATCACTGGAGGAAAGGATCTCTGCTCGGGGATGAGGTGTGGAGAAAGAGATCTAAGGTTGGGAGACAACTAGTCTAACCTAAGTGGTATGCACATTTAATTTGAATTGTTTTTGAATTATATTTTAATGCCGTGATGTAATGGAAATTATATGAGATATAAATATATTTTGGTCGTCTGTATATTTAACAGAATTAACTATAGAGAGAATAGTTAATTCTGTATTGTTGTACTGACATACTCTGTAGAGGACCAACTCTCATAATGTCTATAACATAGTATTGGGTCTAGATATGAGGTTAGGTACCTCACAGGAATTTGATATCTTTTCAAATTTAACAGTCCTATTAAGTAGTTATCAAACTATACATTGCATTATGAAATAGTTTCTAAACAGGGATGAATGATAAATCTGTGTTGTGCTATATCATTGAAATAACTTCTATATTGTTATTGAAAATAAATCATACATCGACTTTATAGACAGATATTTTATATACCTGTATATCTTTGAACTGTATTCATACAATAAAACTAAAATCAAAAGTATAACTGGAAAGATGATATTCTGTCTAAATTTCAATAGGATGTCGACCGAAATGAAAGAACTCTGGAATACACAACAAAATAGATATATACGTAATAGTGGAGAAAGGATGGTATACTGTAAGTCTAATTTAAATAATTTTAAATGGACCACTGGTATTGAAACAGAGAAATAAATCATTCTGATATAAATGTCGTGAGACATGAAATCTGTACTTATGAAAACATTTCAACAAAATCTAAACAACGTATAAAACAAATAATTATACATTGTATTCTATAAGTGAGATATTTACATCCTTATGGATGATTACAGTCATCCTTAAAAAAAAATGTACAGTTTCATAGGAAATACTAATAATAAAAATGGGCAGAGGGAATTTTGTCCCTTAAAAGAAGACAGGAATGTCTTTCGGCACGATTATGCAGAGAGCATATGAAAAACAATTAAGCGTTTGACCAACCTGTATACAATTAATTTCGCTGTCATGAAACCAATAGAAAAGAAAATATGATGCATATTAATTCCAGGAGCAGGTAATGTATGGTATACCTGCAAGAAATGAACTTAGATGTGACATTTGAGGATCAAAATCCAAGCAGAAATGTAATTATAATTAGGAACCAAATGTAAATACCAGCATAGAAAACTTAAATACCTTAGAGAGTATTGGATTTGATATTATCTCTGCATATAGAAAAAAAAAGAATTAATATTTATGGTATAAGCTTTAAATGAGGTAGGGTTGCGTTAACCGAGAGCTAAAAGCGACATAATGGTGGAAATGTTAGAATAGCACTACCCTTTAATCCAATGTGTAGTTGTGATTATCCTAAATACATGATACACTGTGTTGACTTTTGGTATAATAACCAAAGTTGATTTCAGGTGTAAAGAAATAAATAATCGCCAAAGACGAATACATTGAAATTTAGAACCATTATATAATGGGGTAGAATAATTAAAATAAACATATCAATGAGGATCTAATTTAAGTAAGAGTATGGAGTTATTAAATTTAACATCAAATAAAAGTATGGCTATACCTTTATGATGTGAGAAAGTATATGATAATCACCTATTGACTATTGTCAAATAATGAATTCGAACATATGTAATGTGATTAAGGGTTATAAAGTCTAGTGGATAAATTAAAAAGGAATAGAGTATTCATAAGAATAAATGAAAGACTTATTAATGAGGAAAGTAAATCTTGTATTAAGAGAAAAATTGTAGTTGACATTGTAACAAGTGAGACACTGCTATAAACTGTAAATGAATAAACAATGGCATAGTAAATGGTTAGTAACAGAAATACATCGGAATGTGACAAATGATAGTTTAACTATAAAATTAAGTTATGGATACATATATATATATATATATATATATATATATATATATATATATATATATATATATATATATATATATATATATATATATATATATATATATATATATATATATATATATATTGAAATGGGAGATGTTACAGTGGCACTTATGTGAAGTTTAATAAAGACTAAGACAGAATGGACATAAACTAGCTAGGGCCATGGTAGCTTATCACTGAGAAGAGATGTGACGGCTACATGCCTCTGAACTATGTTACAATGAGGCTCAAGTGCCTTTTTATTATTGAAGAATAAGAGAAAACCCTAAACAACCAAAACCCTAACCGGAGGAGATGTAACGCAAAGAGTTTATGAGCCCTGTTGGGGTTAGTTGGGCAGCCAACTTCCCATGGTTGTAACTTGGTCATAGTATCTCTATTTCACACGTGTGATACCTC